>MJUT01050390.1:389461-410913 GCA_002080005.1 Gigantidas platifrons | reverse complement strand
AGACATTTTAATCATCTAGAGGATTACAGATTTTTCCACCACTGGTTCAGCGGGGTTAAAACGCCGTAATAATGGGAGAAATATAAATAGACAACACTAGTGCAGTATCTTAAAATATAAAGTTTTATGTGTATGAGGCTCTGATAACTGGGATAAAGGTGCGGTTCACTGGGCCTCTCCCCAGTTTTGTGCTGAATACACATACTTTAAATTTTTATGACACTGCATTGATATTGTTTTTATCCTGCTGAAAAAATCACATTAATCCATTGACGTTTATATTTTTGACTTAAATAATAAAATTATATAATTATCCCTTGTTTGCCCCTATCAATATTTTCTATCAACAGGAAGTGAACTGAAAAAATGTGAAAGTAGTACCAGAAAATCTAAATTTCCGTCAGTGATGGAATATAGCAAAAATTTATCCAATCAATACAATTGGACTGCTCAATTAGAACAAGTGGAGGATAAAGCTATTTTTTAGGACAGTAATATTCACCATGATTTATAATGAGTAAAAAAATTTAATTGAAAAATCGAATATGACGTCCTTCATAGACTATAGTAACAAAACAGATATAAAAATGCCAATATACATTGTATAGTACTTGGCAAATTGTGGAATCAACTTTTAAATGATTTCATGTATACAAACATTAATATATTCATTTTGTTTCTTTGCATATTCATTTTTTCTTCTTTATCACACATGGGCCCATTTATCTGAAAACCTTCATGCTCATGTTATAATTTACGAGCTTAACTTCATTGGCCACTTAACAAAATCTTAATGCTCTATGGCCTAGTCAGATCCTATCTTTCATCATCTGTTCAACTCAGCTGATAGGAAAATTTGAGTGTTGACATGTTGTTATGGAAACTACAAACTGCTAAGTATAAAGTTTCAGGAAAAAGCTAAAGCAACAGTTTCGTATAAATTGAATCATGGGTAATGTAGAAGGAACAACTATCAGTAATCATGGGTTGCAAACAATGATGTATCTACGAAAAAAAACCACATTTTCACATGGATTTTTGGAGTTATTCCCCTTGAGGATGTAAACACTAGGAAATATCCTTATTAGTGGACTGGGTTCTTTTCTGACACTTTTAAGCAATGTTCTTTTTATCTTATTTAATAAGGGATGCAGAATATAACTTGTCTGATATTATGCTTTTAGGATTTTTTAGTGAGTTGCTTGAATTAGTTTATATAGTGTTACAAGAGAGTGTGATTGTTTTTACGCCAAATGAATTTTTTTTCAGCTTTATCGGTAATTTAGACATTTTTTCTTTGATCTCACAGTGATATTGACATTTTTCCTTTGATCTCACAGTGATATTGTCATTTTTTCTTTGATCTCAAAGTGATATTGTCATTTTTTCTTTGATCTCACAGCGATATTGTCAGTACCAACAACCTGACTCTGATACTGCAAAATTATTGGTCGGTGTGACGTCAAACATATAGTGATGTAGTATATATAGACGATAAAAACAGTTACTCCGGTTTTGAGGGTCTCGACATAGGTTATCACCATCAGACTTGCTACGATACTAGTGATAATGTCTGTCTCAACCTTCAGAACTGCTGTTATTCTCTATATATGAGTTCCAATCCTGCCCAGGTGAGGTATTCTCGATACAACATTATGTGATAAAGTTTGTCAGTGCCTTACAACAAGTCGGTGGTTTTCTCTGGGTCCTCCGGTTTCCTCCACCAATAAAACTGACTGCCACGATATAACTATAACTGAAATATTGTTGAAAGTGGCGTTAAAAACCATAAAACTTAGATATCATGGCATAGGAGAGAATATTGTACTATAATGTATCCTTGTTACAGATCATGACAAAAGAAGGCACGACGGTGAGCCTGGACACGACAGAGGAGAGTGAATGTAACTGGATGTGTCTGATCCAAGCAGCTGTTACCTCAGCTCAACAGAACCTGATAGCTTACCAACTGGGTACCAGTATTTATTACAGTACAACAAAGGATATAGCCCCTGGGACAGAACTTAGGGTGTGGTATGCACCACAGTATGCCCGTAGACTAGGAAAGAGTGTGGAACCTGATGGATACACTAAAGGTATTATACTTTTTGGCTGTGCAAAAAGTGGGGCCATCACGGTCGTGATCGTATGGTTGTTTCATTTATAACTACCTATGCAATCAGTGCCTATCACCACTAGCGTTAAGAGTTTGAATACCGCTCGTGACAAGGTGTACTTGATACAACATTATGTGATAAAGGTTGTCAGTGACTTGCGACAGGTCGGTGGTTTTCTCTGGGTACTTCGGTTTCCTTCACCAATAAGTCTGTCCAATAAAGCTGACAGCCACAATACAGCTGAAATATTGTTGAAAGTGGTGTTAAACACCATAACCTAAACCCTTAACTGTACAAAAGAAAAGGGGGAGGTATGAATCATGATTCAGGGAAAATTTACCGATTACAGTTTAAAGAAAATAATATTTGACAAATTTTGATAAATGTCACAATTTTACATATGACAGCATATGATAACAATATTTATCTCAAATCATGAGAAATAAGATTAAAAAATCAATCACTAGGGGGGAGAATAAATCTTTACTCCTAGTAAAGTTTGTCAGGTTCTTAAGCCAGGTCAGTGGTTTTGTCGGGGTACTCACTAAAACTGACCACCACATCAATGAAATATTGTTGCAAATGGCCGTAAGTCAAAATAAGCAACATTAAAGGGAGATAGCTAATTGATTTTATTTATATTGTTAAATGAATACTCCAGTCAGTTGAAAAGTTGTTTTAATTCAATTCATTATCACTTTTTATTCATAAATAACTTATCATTTAAAAAAAAAGCACCTTTATTAACATTAATATACGCAATTAAAAATGTGAATATTTGGAATTCCCTGTCGTAGTGTAAGCGGCTATGACACCTATTCATGTGTCGTCACAGGTTCGGATCATGTTAGTTGAATAAATAACATGTATCTGACTCTTCCCAACATCGTGCCCGTTTGGTTATGTTTTAATATAAGATCAACTGCAATACAATGTTTATAATCGTATATCGTTCTATTTTTTTTTTCTTAATATTCCCATTTTCATATAACAGTGAGTTTATTTGTATCAGGAGGGGGGAGGGTCTACGTATAATTTCATCTCAGAGAATTTCATTTTTTACGTGATTGGCCGTATAGTTTAAATAACTGTCAGTTTTAACTCATTTTATGCGTACACATGTTTTTTTTCTTTTTTGTCCCCAATGCTGTCGTACTTTCCCATGTTTTTCGAGGTCTCTGGTCGATGTGTTGACAAGGGTAATTACACAAAAAAATTCTTCTCACATATTCCCTTTTAATTTCGTTAAGCAATAAAGCAATAAGCAATAAAATGCTTAACATGAAGTCATAATGATTTTGTAAATATCAAAAGATAAATATACGACGTTATTTTACGATTTACATAATTTTTAATGATAAAATTGCAACTGATCAATACTGATATAATATACGATAGCGGCACAAAATGTCAAACGTTTCTGTGCAAATTCGGCACAAATGTTTGCCAGTTTTACCAGGAAACATAATAGGGGGCTTCTCCGAAGCTTGTACCTTATTGGAATTGTTTACGGAGATAAAAAATGGTATGTTGGGACCAGCGGATTGGATGTTTCCATAAAAATTAACCACTTGTGATGTTTCTGCCACCATCGGAAGAAATAAAATTGAAATTTTCAATAAAGTAATGAAAAGATTTATACATTGCCATATTTTTCACAAAAAAAAAAGAAGAAAAAATGCCTCCCTCATCACTTTTTACAGCAGTAAAAGGATAAAAAAAAAATGCTGCCCTCCCTCGTCAATTTTGACAAAAAAGGGCCTGAGAACCAAGTAATTAACTTTGCATGGCCTTAATAAAAATTATTTGAAGTTCTAGTTAATAAAAATTGTTTGAAGTTCTTCGACTCCATTACAACAGAGATGCAATCTTTTGTTTTTCCTTCAACTCCATTAAGGGTAGATATCCTCTTGTCTCTTTCTTTCAACTCCATTACAAGGGATATAACTCTTATCTGTTTTCTTCAAATCCATTACAAGGGAGATAACTCTTATCTGTTTTCTTCAAATCCACTACAAGGGAGATAACTCTTGCTTGTTTATTTTATTATTCAGTGATGTTGGGAATGAAAGTAGTCTATCCTACAGTAGAAGAACTAGCTGAGAGTCAGGCTATAACAAGTGGTGCAGACGAAGGTAAAACATCTCTGAACCCTATAACAGGGGAGGTAACTGCAGACAGTGCACAAACCCTGGATACAACAATGGAACAAGAAAATTCACAGGTAGGCAATCAACAATGGACAATCCAGAAAATCTGGCAACATAGGGTACACAAGACGATGACAAACAAAACAAAAACACAACACAATATGTATTGCACACTACCATACACAAAACACAAGACGAAGACAAACAAAACAAAAACACAACACAATATGTGTTGGACACCACCATACACAAACAAAGACAAAAAATGTAAATAAGACATGATCTATCCTTAGGACCAACTTTTGTATTTGGAATAGACAAGTGTTTGGTCTATACAGGTTAAAATGACAAAGATTTCCTGCATTTGGAGTTATTTAAAGTAAAGTTTATACAGAATTCTGTTGTATTTAGTGTTCTCTTTATATAGGTTACACTGTATGCAGGGAGCATATGATCACAATAAGGGGTTATTTTCCCATACAGTCAACTGTAACCTAAAATTAAAGAAACGACATTAAACTTTAGAAAATTCAGATTGTTGCATATCGCCATGACCCAAATTTAAAAGATATTCTTGTTCATAAGAAACGCAACAAAATGTTTTTTTTTAACAAACTGAATAATGTGAACCATGTGGTAAAAACTGCTCTCACTGCAGTACAAGTAAATTCTTTAATTCAGAGGGAAATGAATACTCTGTTTAAAATTATGTTAACTGTAAATCCGTAAATGTTGTATTTTGTGAAATTTGTAATAAAATTATATGTTGGAGAAACAGGAGACGCACTGTATCAAAGATATTGAATTTATCTCTTATCCATAGAAAAGCAGATGATCCAAGTGGCGAACCATATTTATACTAATTTTATCATACATTTGAATGTTTTTTCGTGATTGGAAAAACTATACTAAAAAAAAATTGACAGAAAAAATAGGGAGAATTTGTTGAAAAAGAAACTAAACACTTTTAAGCTGTATGGCATCAAAATGACTCATTTATTTATTAAATCTTTTATAAATTTACTTACACAATGAGAATTGTATTGTTACATTATCTATTGTTATTTATATATATTTTTGTATGTTTATTGGTCACTAGTAAAACATGCTTATGAAAATGGGTAGCATGTTATAGTTTCCTGGGCTCACCAAACCAGGCGAAGTGGGCAACTTCTTCACCTTGGTTTCAATGAAACCGCCCAATTTCTGTCAAAAAGTGAAGCTTTAGCCGCCCTGTCAGTCTTTTCAAGTCCGTATTTTTTTTCACCAATAATCATACTTTTTCTTCAATATTCACATAAAAGGAGCTTCCATGTTGCTGAAATTTGACCCAGTACAGGGTTTGATGTTCAATACCAGTCAATGACATTTATTAACATTTGAACCACAAAACTTAAATTATGGGGCCAGCGTTTTGACGTATTCGTATTTGAGCCATGTCCAGTTCTTTTTCCAGATTTCTAGTAATTTTCTATCCCTTATCTCCTCGTACCCCCTTTTAAATATGTTTTTCAGCACACTTTCATTTCTGTGAACAACCGCGGTAGGGCTATAGGTTTTCATTTTTTTATACCGGAAGTTAAACAATATGGAACAAGACAGTACGCCCCAAAATGATTCGACCCTGGGTTTTAAATGGATAAAAAAATCGCACAAAATATTGTGTAGTCATATATTACATAATACATATAATGATCATACTTATATTATTGAAGATTACACTAGTTCGTGTTTGAACATAATTTGTTATCGGTAACTTTAAAAAAAATTATGTCAGCTTTGTTCCGGTCCGAGTTTTACACAAGGATGAAAAGATATTGGGGCGAAAACATATCTATTTACCGCATGCGCAAACTGCTATTTACGATTCTGAGGTAAAGTTATTTTTAAAACAGGGAATATCCCATCAACTTTGTCGTGGTTGAAGGGAGCAATTGTTCGATTTGAATGCGAGAATTCAACAATTGACGTGATCATTAATTTTTTATGAAATATATTCCACAAGCCAATCGGACTTGTGGTTTTGAAATTTCCACTGGCCAGACAAAAAAATCACTGGCCGCGGGCCATCGGACCACCGCTAATTTCGAACACTGCAATATTTTATTCCAAAGTCGTTAATTGCATCATTATTAAGATCATTGTGCAGCACGTATGTTTTGTGAAAGGTAGGGGAACATGCGGTAGTGGTGAAAGAAACGTTAAAATTTGGATCGATTTTCGGAAGTCTTCCAGATTTGTCCTCACTTTGCCCTAAAGTCAAGAGAGAGAGAAGTCAAGTCGCCCTGTTTTTACTATGTCTGGTGAACCCTGGTTTCTAATTATATATTATATATATATATATATATATAGTGTGGTCAGTTTATTGGCGGAGGAAAGCGGAGTACCCTGAAAAAACCACAGACCTGCCACAAGTCACTGACAATCATTATCACATATGACATAATTTTGTATCGGTCACTTGCAGCAGGTCGGTGGTTTTCTCCACGTACTCCGATTTCCTCCACCAGTAAGACCACCTCGATATAACTGAAATATTGTTGAAAGTGGTGTTAAACACCATAACCCTCAGCTAGGTTCCTTGAAGAAGTACATAATTATGCTTCAAGTGCATTAAGCTAGTATTGGTATCTTTGATGTTTGTTTTTTTTTCATTTTCAGAATCAAATAGAAGAGAATGAGAATTTTAATACAATTATCGCTAACTTTCGATGCCGACGATGTGGACAAGGATTTATGACCGAAATAGAACTAGGCAAACATTTACGAGAACACATTAATCCACCAGGTTCAGGAAGAAAAGGGAGACTACCCAAGGTGGATAAATTGAGCAATTTTACACACAAAAGAAGAACTGTTGTTGATAAGTTAGAAAAAGATGAAGAAGAGAATATAGAAAATGATGGAGATTTTCAACCCAAATCTTACCAAATGATTAAACAAGAACCATTGGATGCGCCACGTTTACGTATCTTACCAAGACGAAGTTTGAAAGGGAAAAGGACAACAGGATTTTTGGTGGATTCAGAATTTGTTCTTCCGAAGCATCAGATAAAAACAGAACCAGAAGAACCCCAGGAAGAAATTCATGTTATTATCGAAAGGAAAGATGCTTCTCCGATGAAACGTAAGCGTGGTCGACCAAAGACTAAAAATGTTACTCCAAGCAAGGACGTGAAAATTTCTAAAAAGTCAGAAATTGACAAGAGTCCTCGGAATGAGGGTGATGATCTTGAACATAATGATCAAAATGAGACTGATTTAAGGAGAAAGACCAAATCACCATTAACATTCAAAGATAAAAAGACTGGACAATCGTTTAGTCAAAGTGAAACACTTCCAGGTGATCTATCAGATTTTAACAAGAAAGATGCTGAGGACATTGAAAGAGTTGTTGCTAATGTAAGTGAATATACTCTCATTCCAGCTAACAAAGCTGCTAACAACAGTGTTAATCCTGTTAATTCCTCAGTGAATTCAACCATGTACATTACAAATGGTCTACTCTCTTCTGCTGTTACCGAGGGACAAGTAAGCATTGATTCTTGTTCAATACAAAATACAATTAACACAGAATTAGGAGATAATATAATGGATAATCCCCCTTTAGAGACAGTTGGCCTTAACATTTGTCCTGAAGATGACAGTCAAAACAGGGAAAATCAAAAGGATCTAAATATTGATGGCTCAAATGATAAGATTGGGTCTCGTATGAATGTAACTGTTTCTGAAGAAAAAAGTGATGAAAAATCTGTAAAATTTAACAACAGTATTGAAACTGATAATGAAGAAATGATAGAGGATAATAAGAAAGATGAAACAACAGAGGATGGTAAAATAAGTGTAGATGATGATGAAAATGTCAACGAAAGTAATGAGGATGTTGTACACTGTGACAATTCTGAAAAAAATCGTAATTCAGATAAAAATGATATGCAGAATGATGAAAAAAGTGAGAAAAAGAAACGAAGAAGAAAGTCATTGCCAATACCGATGGAAATTAGGCATACACCCAATGGCAAAATATATCTTTGTACAATTTGTAATAAAAAATTTTATACCGAGAGATACTTAAGACTTCACGCACCGATGCACACCAACCAATTTAAATGCGATATCTGTGACAAAACATTTGCACGAAAGGAAAGTATGCAGAAACATGAATGTCGAGTTTTAGCTAAGATTATTATAGAGGAAGTGGCAAGCGAACAAATTGAAGAAACAACGAAAGTGTATCGTTGCTCAAATTGTAACGAAACGTTTGAGGACTATGATGATGCTGAACATCACCTGAGAGTACATAGAAAAGGATTTCAATGTGAACATTGCAATTCTTTTTTCGTGAAAAGAGTTCAGTTCAATCAGCATATCTGCCCAAAATTAGAAGAATCTCGGTACTCATGTGACATTTGTTCCCAGACCTTTGGAAACGAGCAAAATCTTTTTCGTCATATTGCTATGCATACAGATATTTTTAAGTGTGTAGGTTGCGAGAAATGCTTTTCGCGGAAAGATTCCTTGATACGCCATGTGACAAAATGCTGTCCAGAGAAAGCAGGAGATTATGGTGTTTTTTCATGCAAGAAATGCAGCAAGACTTTTGGAACCAAGTTAGGGTTAGAAAACCACGAATTTAACTGTGATATGCATCTATGTGAAGTATGTCTTCAGGTGTTTGATTCGGAAAAGAATTTGACACTCCACAAATGTAAACCGCCCCCGGCAAATAGCGACCCAAAATCAAAATGTGTCAAGTTTAGTTGTACTGACTGTAGCAAATCATTTAAGAATTTACATTATTTGTTACAACATAAAAAAGTCCACTGTAGTTCTTATGAATGTAAAATTTGTTTGAAAAAACTGAAAAGTCCAGAAGAGCGTGACGACCACGAAAGATTTTGCATAGCTGTGAACGCAATAAAACTTGATGGTAAAATAAGATGTGATAAATGTGGAATTGAGTTCTTTTTAGCAAAGGAATACAAGGAGCATTATCAAACACATACTCATACGTTCCATTGTGAAAAGTGTGATAGAAGGTTTATCAAAGTCGGTACTTTGCATAATCATCAGTGCTCGCCCCCTGAAGGCTTTCAATGCAGTTACTGTTCCAGGGAATTTAAAACTCAGAGATTTTACCAAAATCACATGAATACGCACCTGGATTTTCTAACTCAGTGTTTAAAATGTAATCAGTTTATTGAAACTCAGATTTATGACGAACATGAATGTGAAAACATAGAACCTAGTGTAGGGGATGAAAGTGAAGCAAAATACGTCTGCCATTTTTGTGGGAAAAATTTTGTTAGTACTAGCAATTTGAATAAACACATAAAAGTTCACGGAGAAAAGAACATTGAATGTGAGTTCTGTGGGAAGAAATTTCATTATCCGGAATATCTAAAGGTTCACATTGCAGGTGTTCATGAAAAAAAGAACCAGTTTCAGTGTTCCGAATGCGGTAAAATTCTCACATCAAAACCAGGGCTTGTTTCACACGTCAAATTATTTCATGCAGAAACTAAAGACGTTTATCCTTGTCCAGAATGCGGTAAACTTTTCAGTCAGAAAGGAAATATGAAAACTCACATGTTTTCTCATGGGAAAGAACGTACTTTTCAATGCACATTTTGTACGAAAGCTTTTAAATATCCAGATCAACTTAATCGACACAAATTATTACATACTGTAGGTAATAAGTTTCAATGCGAAATCTGTGAAAAGACATTCGTCAAAGATTACGAACTAAGAAAACACCTTCAAGCAAACCATAGTAACAAGATGTACGTGTGCGAGTTCTGTGGCTCGCGTTGTGGGCACAGACATACCGTTCAGCGTCACTATAGACGAAAACACCCTGCTTCTGCTGAACTTGTAGACAGTCCACAGTACCTAGACTCCCTCTTCCAGGAAGTTGAAATTGACACCATAGGAACAGAAAAAAACGAAATGCTCATAATGAAGCATACGGCAAACGTACAGCAATCGAATGGAATGACAGTTACCGTGCCAATAGAAGAAATCGTTTCACATTCTGCTGCCGAAACTTTGAGTAGTTTGTCTGCTGCTGGCAATACACAAGCAGTTATTTCAAATGAAGTTGCACAATTGATTAGTCAGGACGGGACGATTATCCAAATTCCAGGACAAGACAATATGTTTACCATTCCGTCTAATCAAGAAGGTGACGGAGATGACAACCAACAAACAGTCGTTATTCTACAAATTGTAAATCCTCAGGAACAGCAGATAGAAGTGACTGAGTTAGAAACACATGTTATAAATACGACAGAAATAGAAACAATTAGTCAGGATGTGACAGACTTTCAGTATGCTGAGAATATTCTCCATACCTCTTGATTTACAGGGATATTTAAGCTCAATTTATGAAAAAAATGAAGATAATTATTTCTAATAATATATTTATGAAAAGAATGTGATCTTCTAATAATGTCTGAGAGGGATCTTGGACTCCTTAAAAGTGAGATGTTTTTGTGCACTAATTCCTCAAAAGCTTATCATACATACATGTATTTACAAAAGTCAAAGTAATTTAAGTGCACCACATGTATTAAAATTGTAGAAATTTTTGTGAAAGTAAAGATTTTTTTATAACATAATTTATCAATTCTGAAAAATTAACTTGATGTTTCCACAAAAAAAAAAAAAAAAAAAAATAGCGTTTCCTAATATCTCTTAGAATAAATACTCATAGGCTGATTTTCTTTATGTAAATTTTCTTGATTTGTTTGTATTAATCTCCTTAAATGTTCATTTTCAATCTCAGAGATTTATATATCCTAACATTCTTTAACAAAATTGTCTTATTTTAATGAAATTGATGTGTGTTCAATTATAATTCAAAGAAATTAATTTATAAATATATTTCCTGCTTTGATTCTAAAATTAGATGTTTTTTATTTGAGTTATCTCCCTTATGACTGGCAAAATTGAGCCCTTCTAGTAAAGAGTAGTAACAGAAAGGACAACAAATTAATAAGTACTGTTATAATTTTCTTACAATTAGTAGATATTTAAATCTTGTATGAAATCAGAGACAGAGGATAATTTGATAGTAAATGAAATATTAACAAGTTGTTACAACATTTAAATTTTATAGAATATGGGAAAAGTATTTGTTATTTTTGTTGAAATTTGCATGAAAGGGACACCTTTGTCCACAGTAAAAGGAAGTAACTGAACAATGCATTGTGCAGAAAATATATGTTACTGCAAAAAGTTTTTGCTGATGTGTCCAAAAGCTACATTAATTGTATATCCACAGGCACTCGACGTTCAATGAATAAAATGTAGGGTCAATGTGGAAAAAAAATAGTGTCATTATTATATAATAGTGACACTATTTTTTCCCCATTAATCGACCCTACATTTTATTCATTGAATGTCGAGTGCCTGTGGTATATCAATGGAGAAAAAATGTCAACTGTACTCTTTTCATATTACACATGAACAATTTATTTTTACCATTGATTGTGTGAAAGTTTTATTGATATAGTGTCTAGTGTCTGTGACTAAGAAATTGTCACAAAATATGATATTATGGAGGATAAGGCAAAAAAATTACATGTGCTTCTGCTAACTCTACCGACCCTAAATTTTTGTCCCTACCCTAAAGTTTTTTTGGCCATTTTTGAACAAGCACTATACGACGATTCCGTGATAAGACGTTCTCCTGACTTGGAGGAAGAATTCGCACCGCCGATCACGTGACAGACTTCATAAAAAATCTAGGCATTTTTAGCAGTAGACACTGCAGGTAGAAATGGACTGAGGAAAATGATCTCAAAAGTCATCCAGCAAATATTGGTGCGTGGTTCCGGTGTGTACATCTGACACAGGAAGAAACCCAATCTAGAAAAATGTTGAAAGACCACAGGCCATTTTGAACAAAAGATTCCTAGATTTTAGTCACGTGGTGATGGAAGTCACATGACAGTATTATCTGAATACCAGTATCCCGGAACCGACGTATTGATCACTATTAAAGTCAGAATGTGTCCACTATAGAAACTATATAAATGTAGCTAAAAATATTTTAAAAACAAAAATCTTTTTCCTGCCTACCGACCCTAATATTTTAGAGCATGTTAGCAGAAACACAGGTACTTTTTTCTTGTCCTCAATATTTTCTTATATATTATTATAAGAAATAAATAGACATGGTTTGGTCTAAATTCAGATGTGTATTGTTTCATGTCCACTGCTGGGATATAGTAAAAGACCACTTGTCTTGTATAAAGTGAACTGCACCTTAAGTTTTGTCACATAGAGGTCACAACTTTTCAATTCATTTAATGGAAAATACATTTTGTATATTGAATATGCCCATAATAATGCCATAATAATGCCATAATAATGTCATAATAATGCCAGTATGGTCATTGATATCTATAATTCTGTTGTCTTATGGAGCTTATTTTTGTAAATTTTGTCTGTATGCAAAGTGTATCTTAAGATCAGCACAAAAGCAAGTTGTGAGTTCGAATCCCACTCATGGGGAGGTGTACTGGATATAACATTATGTGATGAAGTATGTCAGTGACTTTGAGCAGGCTGGGTTATCGGGTTTCCTCCACCAATAAAACTGACCATCACGATATAACTGAAATATGGTTGAAAGTGGCCTTAAACATCATAACACACAAAAGTAAGCTTTCGCTATTTCATTGGATATTAGAAAGCAGCTATGAAAAACATGTCCATGTTTTTAAAATTCAATATCAGATGCCAGATATAAAAGTTGTAAACAGTCACACACACCCTAACAAAATTTAACTAGAAGATGATTGATTTGATTTTTTGTGTTTAATGCCACTTTCAACAATATTTCAGCTATATCATGGGGACCAGTTTTAGTGGTGGAGGAAACCAGTGTACCCGGAGAGAACCACCGACCCTGGGCAAGCAACTGGTAAACTTTATCACTTGCGGTTGTGAGTCGAGTGCACCCTTTTTAGCTCACCTGACCAAAGGCCATGTGAGCTTTTGTCATGGGTAAGCATCCGTCGTCCGTCTGTCCGTCCGCTAGCTTTTCACATTTAACTCTTCTTCTCTGAAATCGCTGAACAGATTTCAACCAAACTTGCCATACATGTTCATTGGATGGTCCTCTACCAGATTTGTGTTTTTGGTGTAGATCGGAAATTCAACATGGCTGCCAGGGCCAATAATGTGTTCTGATTGGTTGAAACCTTGAAAATCTTCTTGTCAGAAACCACTAAACCAATTGAATTGTGACGTTGCAGGAATGATCATTGGGTGGTCCTGTACTAAACTTGTGAATCGTTTGCCGATCGGAGATTCAAAATGGCCACCATGACTCGACTTAGTTTAACATTGGACCCTATGGGAATTTCACATTTTCATCTTTTTTTCTGAAACCACGCAACAGATTTGAACCAAACTTGGCAGAAATGTTCATTAGATGGTCATATACAAGATTTTTGTTTTTGGCACTGATTAGTGATTGGAAATCCAACATAGCTGCCAGGGCTCATAATGTGTTCTGATTGGTCGAAATTTTAAAAATCTTCTTGTTAGAAACCACTAAGCCAATTGAATTGTGACTTTACAGGAATGATCATTGGGTGATCCTGTACAAAACTTGTGAATCGTTTGCTGATCGGAAATTCAAGATGGCCACCATGACTCGACTTGTTTAACATTGGACCCTATGGGAATTTCACATTTTCATCTTTTTTTCTGAAACCACAAAACAGATTTAAACCAAACTTGGCAGAAATGTTCATTAGATGGTCATATACAAGATTTTTGTTTTTGGCGCTGATCAGAAATCCAACATGGCTGCCAGGGCTCATAATGTGTTCTGATTGGTCGAAATTTTAAAAATCTTCTTGTTAGAAACCACTAAGCCAATTGAATTGTGACTTTACAGGAATGATCATTGGGTGATCCTGTACTAAACTTGTGAATCGTTTGCTGATCGGAAATTGAAGATGGCCGCCATGACTCGACTTAGTTTAACATTGGACCCTATGGGAATTTCACATTTTCATCTTTTTTTCTGAAACCACAAAACAGATTTGAACCAAACTTGGCAGAAATGTTCATTAGATGGTCATATACAAGATTTTTGTTTTTGGCGCTGATCGGAAATCCAACATGGCGGCCAGGGCCAATAATGTGTACTGATTGGTCGAAATTTTAAAAATCTTCTTGTTAGAAACCACTAAGCCAATTGAATTGTGACTTTACAGGAAAAATCATTGGGTGGTCCTGTACTAAACTTGTGAATCATTTGCTGATCGGAAATTCAAGATGGCCACCATGACTCGACTTAGTTTTAACATAGGACCCTACGGAAAAAATGTTTAAAAGTCTTCTCCTCTGAAACCAGCAAGTCAATTTAAAGCAAACATGGCATGAATGGTCCTTAGGTGGTCAACTTTCAAAATTATGTCCTGTGAACCCAACCTCCATCCAAGATGGCCACCATCAGCTGACATAGGTTTAGCATACATGTAGGACCGTATGGGAAAATTGTTTAAAAGTCTTCTCCTCTGAAACCAGTTGGTCAATTTAAAGCAAACATGGCATGGATGGTCCTTGGGTAGTATACTTTTAAAATTGTGTCCGGTGACCACGACCTCCATCCAAGATGGCAGCCATGAGTAGACATAGTTTTAACATAGAACCCTATGGGATTTGAATAGTAACTTAGATGTATTCGCCATGCAGACATTCTTAAGAGGATTTAGTTACATTTGTATGTCAGGTGAGCGATACAGGCTCATCTGAGCCTCTAGTTTGTTTAACTAGAATATGTAATTGACTATTGGGGGATTTTTCTGAATTGGAAATTTTATTTATTTTAATAAAATATAGTAGAGTTTGAAGATACCAAAAGGGTAATCAGAATCCTTAAGATTGTAGTAGAATTGACAAAATATTGGCCAAAAGAAAAAAGACAAAAGTACAAACAACAATCCACAAAACTAAAGATCTAAAGATGGAGCAACACTGAAAACTGGGGGTGAACTCTGAACTCATCTGTAACCAGTTTCTGCTCCATTAGTGGCACCCATTGTGTTACTTTAGTTATAGACCCGTTGACAAGTCATTAATCATGGAAAATACTGGGAAGACCAAGTGCTTACAAGTGGGATATATCTATGGTCATTTCTGACACAGATATTCGGTAGCGGTTAACAAGTCATGGTGGCTACCGTCAAACTTTCGAAGTGACTTCAACTTAATCAATATGAACCCTTGGTTCAGTATGTGTAGCTTCCTTAAAGCTTGTTAGCAGCAACCCTCTATCAAAGAAATACTGATTGGAACCACAAGTTCTGGGATATCGGATCATATGAGAGATATATACTCCATATATATATGCAGGTGTTTTTGGAATGTTAATGTTGTATCATGCCCTCCAGGGGCCCTGATTTGGAAAATAAAGTATCTTGTATATATGGAATTTTCACAATGGTAAAATTGAAATCATATCTTTTGTCGTAAAGTTTCGTTCTTAACCGGCACTCACTGTCAACTTCGAGGTGTATGTCAAGAAATGAAGCAGCCTTAGCTGTATCTGTGGTATCCTTCATTTCAAGCTTAGTGGGATAGATATGATCATCAAAATCACCAAACTTAGAATTATTGAGTTAAAGGACATCATATACATTGTGTATATATATAGTGGAACATGAAATTAAAGGATCGGGCTACATACATGTATATAGAGTTTTGAGTCATTTCGTGCGATGATTGTTGCTGGCCCCAGTGCATTGCAGTGGTCTAACTTTTGGACGATTTTTGTGAAACTAAAACTAAATTCATCCAAACGAATTTCATATATATATCTATTTGTCTCCCACTTATCAGTACATTTTTTTCAACAAGACCAACGGTCGTGGTACTAGTACAATATTGCTTTTTTAAGTATTCCATAAAACATCATATTACACTCATGCAGTGTAATACATTTCACTTTAGAAATGTTAGTCTCTGTCCTGATCTCATTGATGTCTACCTAATTACCCTGGCAAGATATAATGTTATAAAATGGCATTGTATAATTTCCCTGCAACAATTTTAGAAAATATTTTTGTTATGGAGGTGTGCAATTGAATATGATGTATTATCACGGAAAGCTGTGCTTATATCGAATGTGGTAGATTGTGAGTTCGAGCCCCGGATGGATAAAACCAGACTATAAAATAGTATTTAAGTGCACAGCATTAAGGAACAAGAGCAAAGACTGGTTGGCTCGGAACTAGGATAATGTGTCCAAGTGGAGCGACATCTCTATACGCAGAATGTTGTTTCAGTGACTTAGCACTATACAAATCCTACTAAGCTTGTTGGTCTAGCACAAAGCTGGTATCATAATCATCTCATCGAAATGTAACTTGATCTCGTCATGACATGGCTGAAAAATTGTTCATTTGGAATTTGAATTTTGGTGTTTAACGCCACTTTCAGCAATATTTCAGCTATATCATGGCGACCAGTTTTAGTGGTAGAGGAAGCCGGAATACCCGAAGAGAACCACCGATCTGGGCAAGCAACTTGTAAACTTTATCACTTGCGGCTGCGAGTCGAGTGCACCCTTTTTGTAATTTACAAAGCTGGGCGCGAACCCACGCCGTTGTTCATTTTGCGTTGTACAACAATAACCTTATCGCCCAATAACGTCTAATAGGTCTCCAGGCTTTCTCAAGAACTAATTCCATATTTGTACTTAGCTACTAATCAGGGGCGCCCTCCCCCCCCCTAAAATTGGAAAAAATATGATTTTTTTGCATAAAATCGTGATTTTTCACACAAAATACCCCAAAAATTTTCGTGCCTCCCTCCGCTCCACGCAATTTTTTTTAAGTGCGCCCCCCTAACTTGAAATCCTGGATCCGCCCCTGCTAATGTCTTCACTGGTTGTACTTCCATTCTTTATGTAATATTCCAATGAAACTACATGCAATATGCAATATTGTTCATGATTAAAATCTACATACAATGTATTTTGTTTCAGTCAATATCGTTTTTCTTGCACGTTTGTCAGTGACGTACGGCAGGTCAGTGGTTTTCACCTGCTACTCCAATTACCTCCACCAATAAAACTGACCGTCACGATATAGCTGAACTATTGTTGAAAGTGGCGTTAAATCCTTAAGTCCCAAACAAATTTCCTATTTCATATTTTAACAGAGTACATTGGATACTCAGTATCAATTTGCTTGCCAATTAAAATACCAAATTTTTAGGCAACATTTTGCTGTACTTGTTGCTCAATCATAAATTTTCAGTGTATAGTATTTTTTGTAGATCAATGCTGTCTTTTTGTCATTTTTCTTTTGGTCTCTGTCCTTCAATTACCCATGTGCATTTGGGGTTTTCAGACTTTTCTCTTAAAATTCCAAACTGTTGAGAAGGATTTTGCTGTAACATTTTTCATATTAAATAAATGTTATGTTTATCGCAGCCGATTCTAAAGACCCACTCCATTTAGGAGAACACAGCATCGGCAAGTTTTCTTGTCGTTTCGTAAATATATTATTTCAAGAACATATTGTTCTAGTTTTAAAACTGTGACAAAGCAACACAGAATTTAGTTATACTATTTATTCAGATAAGCAACAAAACACAGTCATATCACGAATAATTAAAAAGAGACAAATTCTTATACTAACTATATAACAAAGGTAAAGAGTTCCATTTATAAGGAACTGTACAAAAACTATCACAATCCCGACCGAAAAAAGCAACACAACTTAAATGTAAAATAATAATAAACAAACAAACACAATATCGAGCAACACGAACTCTATACTAATAATAAATAACAATAAAATGGAGCGAGATCGGGCTTTACAGTCATACAACTTTTGGAGCATGAGTTTTATACTCATGCTAAAAACATAAAACTTTTGGAGCACGAGTTTCATACTCATACTAAAACATAAAACTTTTGGCGCACAAGTTTTATACTCATGCTAAAAACATAAAACTTTTGGAGCACAAGTTTTATACTCAGTCGTACTAAAAACATAAAACTTTTGGTGCACGAGTTTTATACTCATACTAAAAATATAAAACTTTTGGAGCACGAGTTTTATACTCCGTCGTACTAAAAACATAAAACTTTTGAACCAAGAGTTTTATACTCCTACTAAAAACATAAAACTTTTGGAGCACGAGTTTTATACTCATACTAAAAACATAAAACTTTTGAAGCACGAGTTTTATACTCATACTAAAAACATAAAACTTTTGGAGCACGAGTTTTATACTCATACTAAAGCCATAAAACTTTTGGCGCACGAGTTTTATACTCATACTAAAAGCATAAAACTTTTGGCGCACGAGTTTTATACTCAGTCGTACTAAAAACATAAAACTTTTGAACCACAAGTTTTATACTCATACTAAAAACATAAAACTTTTGGAGCACGAGTTTTATACTCATACTAAAAACATAAAACTTTTGAAGCACGAGTTTTATACTCATACTAAAAACATAAAACTTTTGAAACACGAGTTTTATACTCATACTAAAAACATGAAACTTTTGGAGCACGATTTTTATACTCATACTAAAAACATAAAACTTTTGGAGCACGAGTTTTATACTCGTAATAAAAAACATAATCAGAAAAAGTGATATGCAATAAATTCAGCGTTTTGTTTGGAAGGTTTGACTAGACAGTTTTTATAACGAGGCCAGGAGCTACGCACGATAATGAAAGCATGGAGTACGATTTTCGTATTCGTACTTAAAACATCGTCCAATCAGAATACTGTAGTTATTGTAATCGGTGTTCTAATTGGTTGTTTCTTAGAGTATGAGAATCAATATTCGTGCTTGAAACAAAGCCCAGGTGATTCGAAAAGCAGACATTGATTGTTGAATACATTGATCAATTTATCAACTGATATATCTAGGACCATGAATAGATAATTTCACTTTAGTTTAGTTGTGACACCGCCACTAATTATTGAAGTGCCTGTACCAATCGACAGGAACATGAGCGGTCATGTATGTGTGTTAAGGGTATCGATATTGTCTATGTATTTACGATTTTTTTATTGGGTTTTGTATCTGTTCCTACTGACTGTGATAGCTTTTTTGTTTTTCTTGTTAAATCCATTTTGCTTTAGATGTTTTTTTTTCTCACAAAACCAATCTAATGTAAGATTACACTTGAAAACAAAAGTAGTATCAATAAATCCAGGCATATGAACAGAAAAGGACATACCTTGAGATTACATGAGTTCACCCACGGTTTTTAGTTGGTTTGTATTGCTCTATCTTTAGTTTTGTATATCATTGTTTGTCCTTTAGTCCTGTTTTGGCCATTATATTAGCTGTCCTTCTTTGATTTACGGCTTCTGATATGATTACCCATTTGGTGTCTTCAAACTTGTCTTAGAACAAAGTAAAAATCTTGTAGATACCAATCCATTGTACTACATGTATCACCATATTGCCTCAATCGTAACTACTCTGCCATTCTCGCTACCCTTCCAATAACCTCGTAAGTAGGTAGTAGAAATTCTTCTTAAATTGTTTGCCGGAAGATAAGCCGCACAAAAATATAGTCCACGAAAATCCAATATGGAAGACAAAATTAATATCATAGCACCAGTTAATTAGTGAAAAATCATTGCTACATGTAGATAAACATTATAGCTGTGTCGCTTTTATCACAAATTATGGTTAATTCTTTTTTGTGACATGACCTAAAATTTAGAAAGTAGTTCTATTTATCCGCCATCTACTTACGAGGTTATTGGAAGGGTAGCGAGAATGGCCTAGTAGTTACGATTGCATATTGCCTTATATAGGTGGATGTTTATTTTTCCTTTTGGCAACAATGCCTTCTGCTATTTTCTTTTTCTGTACATCCGTAAAATTTAACATCCTTATAATTGCTCTTAGATGATAGTCACAATCTTTACTATCTGTAGCATAATGAAAGAAAGAGTCTTTTAAAAACCGTAAAATGACATCTGCTTCCGTTTCCGGTTTCGGGGCGCCATCATACGACTCTTGACGACGAATTGACTGCCATTTTCCTAGTTCTGTTTCAGTTAGTAACAATTTCTGTATTAGTTCTTTTATTGTTATGCTTGATCCATCACATGACACCGCTATCCTTTCAAGCTGAAACAATAATGAAAGTCTTTCAGAAAAATTGTCATTCTATAATAATTACATTACTTCCGTTTTTCATTGAAATGTTACAATATGATTGGTTATGAAGTGGTCACATGATTATAAGAGATGTTTCACATCCCAATGAAACTCAAACCCGAACTTGCACGTGCCTCCATGACGCCGTCAGATGTAAACAATCAATGGCGTAGTAATTTCCAACAGCAAATAATCTAACACAGATAAAATTCACAACGAAAAATTCAACTATATTAAATTTTAGTGTGATTTAGATATAATTATTAGAATTGAATGCATTCTTTTGAAGTTTCATTGGGGTATGAAGGCGTTGATCGAAGCACATTTTCAACATAAAGCGCTACCGTACTTCGGTCAACGCTTTCATACCCCAATGAAACTTCAAAAGAATGCATTCAATTCTTAATTATACGATTACTTACTCTTTGTTAGGTTAATAGCATGACATTTGGATCCGAGGCCTGTGACTCAATGATATGACTTGACTGAGACAAACTCAGGTCACCGAGAGTCAGGCCAAGGTAATTTCCTGCTATTGACCTCACAAATAGTAATTAATGCTGGAAGTTTATTTGAGAACTATCAAATACCAATTTTAAAGTCTATTTTGCTTAAATTTAGAATGAACCCATGATCGCGATCTGAACATGACAAATCATGCTTTTTAGCTCACCTGACCCGAAGGGTCATGTGAGCTATTGCCATCACTTGGCGTCCGTCGTCGTCGTCCGTCGTAAACTTTTTCAAAAATCTTCTCCTCTGAAACTACTAGACCAATTGAAACCAAACTTGGTTTGAATCATCACTAGGGTGTCTAGTTTCAAAATTGTGTCCGGTGATGCCGTGCACCAACCAACATGGCCACTGTTACTAAAAATAGAACATATGGTAAAATTGCAGGTTTTTGGGTAATAACTAAAAAACCGTTAATAATATCAAAAATCTGACATGGGGTAAAAATGATCAGCACAGCAAGATCTACCTACCCTGCAATTTTGAAGTAAATCTGAT
>MJUT01050390.1:259453-272024 GCA_002080005.1 Gigantidas platifrons | reverse complement strand
CCGCATCCGATTTTCTGCACAGATTTAACCATGTATTGACTTCCGGTATGTCATTTCCGGTGCATGAAAATGTAGTCATTAGTATGTAGAAAAAAATTGCTATTTCTACCATAGTTGAGACTTCGTCCCATATAACCCCTGTATAATCATTGTGTAGTTTTTAAATAAACATCTATGAAAATTGGATTCTCATCATGGAAGTTTATGATAAAACCCGAGGATTTCTTATAGCTTTAACCTTAGTGTACCCATCAATAAAGGCATACCTCCTGTAGTGACAAAAACCTTCCTATAATAGAGGTCAATAACTTACACTTGACATTTTATTTTATGCTGACAATTAATGATCATGCAGTTGTCAGTGGGTGAGCACTTAAATTACATAAGAAATGTGTCGTTTATTTACGAGTTGTGCTGAATTAATATATTGAATATATCTAAGTGACGAAGAATGGCTACAATTTAATTGTATAATAGAGAATAACAAAATAAACAATAATTTCTCTATTGAATTTTGCGTGTTCATGTCATTATTAATAACTGTTCTTATTTGAAGTAGATATACGAATCTCTCGTTTTGACAGAGACCTTCGATAATGACAAGTTAATTATTGTTGTGAAGTTAATAATCGAGATATTCACGGAAATGAA
The DNA here is from genome assembly GCA_002080005.1 of Gigantidas platifrons. Lineage (NCBI taxonomy): Eukaryota > Metazoa > Mollusca > Bivalvia > Mytilida > Modiolidae > Gigantidas > Gigantidas platifrons. The sequence goes on along the minus strand of MJUT01050390.1, from coordinate 271,373 downwards.
TATAGCTATACAACTTTGAAGATACCAAAGGGGTAATCAGAAGCCGTAAATAGAAAAAGAACGGACACTACGTTGATCAAAAGAAAAACGATAAAAGAACAAACAATGATATACAAAACACTACACAGACAATTGAAGCTCGAACAACACAAACTCCACTTCAAACCGGAAGTGAACACAGAGGTGCTCCGAAAGAGTAAGAATTCCTGCTCCACGTGTGGCACAAGTCGTGGTACTCTTGTAAAAATCCGGTGATAAGTCATCAATGAGGAAAAGACCGGATTGTGACTACGACAAACAGAACATACCACGTGGTCATTTGAGACAGATACTCCTTAAATGGTTAACCAAGTCATGGCGGCGACCGTCAACCTTTCAAAGTGATTACGTCAACTTAGTCACTAGGAACCCGTGGTTCAGCAGCCTCCTTGTTAGCAGCATCACTGTTATCAGGTCAACTGGGTGATATATACTACATATGCAGGTGATAACTAGCAATATTGAACACCTGTAACAAGATCTCACAAACGTGCGGTATTGTAATATGTTTTCATCATGATAAATATAACATCACTCTATTATCCGATATAAAAAAGCAATTATATTTAATTATCTACCTCACGACCATCACATTCAATAGCTAGAATAATGATATTATATTGGTCTTTCAATAAGGTGAGATTTCATATGAAAAATCATGTCAATACTGTCTGCACAAAAGTCAATAAAACCTCCGTCAGTTTGACGTCAATTAGAGAACAAACATATTAATTTCTGGTAATGCTTATACTTGTGGTATATTTGTTATGCGTGGGATCCTTACAGCAAAGGCGAAAATAGATAAGATTGCAATGTCAAAGGGATGGTCGTCCCGTTTATCTCAAACCTTATTAAAGTTAGATCTCCGCACTTGCTCATATTTTTTTGATTGGCCGCTGCGGGGGGGGGGGGGGGGGGGNNACAAACAACATAAAGAGCAAGTGTGGAGATATAACTTTAATTAGATTCCGTTTTTCTAAACAAACACAATATATGGTTTGTGACAGGCTTATCTAATTCCTTACCAACAGTAGGGAAATATGATTTGTTTACATCTTATGACACAATCGTTATTATTCTTAAGCATACACAAACCCATCCAGGTACGACATTTACACTGCACAACAGTCGGGATTTCTCCATTTCTTCATCTAAGCCACAACAATGACAAGAGTTGATTTTCTTCCAATAACTACTCCCATCATAAACCGACCATTGAAGACCACAGTCACATGCCATGTACAGCCTGATAGAGACATTTCACACGTTCCAGTATTATTTCCATACAATAGTTTTGATATTGATAATATATAAGCAATGAACAAATGTTATTGCACGGAAACCATTGTATTCCCAGACAAAGACAACACGACGACAACATGCCATACCATAGGACGACAGCCATTCTGATATATAAAAATCGGAGGTTCAATTTTATAAAACGGTCAGATAGAACTGAGCTAAAGAAAGTTGTGCGCTATATTTATGAGGGTAATTCCAGAATTGATATTGTATATTCATGTATGCAACGAGATTATATTAGAGAACTGAGTTTTATTTAAATACTAAAAGGATCTTCACCTACAATTTGTAGAGTGAGTAAGTTTAAATGTCGTAATTATGAAATATATATCATCTTTTGCTTCTGTTACACGGTAAGAAGAGCTATATAATACCAAAGGAGTAATCAGAATCCATAAATCATAGATACCAAAGGAGTAATCAGAATCCATAAATCATAGATACCAAAGGAGTAATCAGAATCCATAAATCATAGATACCAAAGGAGTAATCAGAATCCATAAATCGAAGAAGGGTAGAAAAAAAAAATGGCAAAAAGAAAAAGTACAAACAACGATCTACAAAACACTACAAAGAAAAGTAAGAGGCGAGCAACACAAACATCACTAAAGCAAGTTGTATAAACCTTGCTTCATTAACCAAATAATACCATTTATCCTGCAATGAGCACTCTAGTAAGCAAATAACATGTGTCGAATACAGGTGTGCTGTATTTTGTATAATATACAAATACAGCTTCAAGACACGCCACACAACTTACTTTGGGGCCCACGAAAGGTTTGAGGAATATTTCTTTTTCTAAATTAACAAAAAAAAAACACTACCTAACTCCGAAATTGCAGGACAAAAACAATATTAGTGTATTGTAGAAGAATATAGAAAATATTTGTATTCGGCACGGAACTGGGGGAAAATGCTCGGCTAAAGCCTCGCATTTTCCTCCCAGTTCCTTAGCCTTATACAAATATTTTCTATATTCTTCTACAATACACTAATATTGTATATGCATACAGTGTTATTACTCTGTACCATGCAACATTCAACAGTTGAATAATAAACACTCTGGAATAGAACATGCAAGTTTCGTATAACTTTTTATTTCTGACCAATCTGAGATAATGATGTTAGGTCATGAAGTTCACAGCAGGAACTGTTAGTAAACAAACTGCATGAAATAATATGTAACTTGATATAGTGTGTAAACAGACAAGTATCATGATACAGAGGTGTTATAGGGCCTTTGCACACATTTAGACATCCAGTAAGAACCTCCGGACATCAAAAGGAGAGTGTCGTCTGCTAGTTTTACAGGATATATCCAATACACAACTCTAAGGACGGTACGGAAAGTAATGTCTCGTGTTTGATGTCACATCCGTACACGTAAGTGACGATTATAAGCAGCTCCTTATATACAACCCACACTAAGTAGTGACGTAACAACCAAAGACAAATACTCAGACCATATCCATGTTGTCATCTTCCCTGTGTCTATTAAAACGCCCATCAATATACTGACCCATTCCAGAACATCCGTTTACCTATAGTCATTGCTTGCGGGAAAGGTTTGAAGATACCAAAGAGATAATCATCAGCCGTAAATCTAAGATACCAAAGGGATAATCATAAGCCGCAAATCTAAGATACCAAAGAAATAATCATAAGCCGTAAATCTAAGATACCAAAGGGATAATCATAAGCCGTAAATCTAAGATACCAAAGGAGTAATGATAAGCCGTAAATCTAAGATACCAAAGAGATAATCATCAGCCGTAAATCTAAGATACCAAAGGAATAATCATAAGCCGTAAATCTAAGATACCAAAGAGGTAATTATAGGTCGTAAATCTAAGATACCAAAGGGATAATCATAAGCCGTAAATCTAAGATACCAAAGGGATAATCATAAGCAGTAAATCTAAGATACCAAAGGAGTAATGATAAGCCGTAAATCTAAGATACCAAAGGGATAATCATAAGCCGTAAATCTAAGATACCAAAGGGATAATCATAAGCCGTAAATCTAAGATACCAAAGGGATAATCATAATCCGTAAATATAAGATACCAAAGGGATAATCATAAGCCGTAAATCTAAGATACCAAAGGGATAATCATAAGCCGTAAATCTAAGATACCAAAGGGGTAATCATAATCCGTAAATCTAAGATACCAAAGCGGTAATCATAATCCGTAAATCTAAGATACCAAAGGGGTAATCATAAGCTATAAATCTAAGATACCAATGGGGTAATCATAAGCCGTAAATCTAAGATACCAAAGGGATAATCATAAGCCATAAATCTAAGATACCAAAGGGATAATCATAAGCCGTAAATCTAAGATACCAAAGGGTTAATCATAAGCCGTAAATCTAAGATGGACAGACAATCTAATAGTCAAATGAACAAGGACAAAATGATAAACAACGATCCGCAAATCATTACAGAGAAAACTAAAGATCTAGCAACACGAACCCCACTAAAAACCTGAGGGTGAACTCAGATGCTCCGGAAGGGTAAGCAGTTCCTGCTCCACCGTGTAATATTGCTCTCATTAAATAGCTAAAATACCATCTAAACATCAATCAATATATCATTTAACTAATATATCAGATTCGGATTTTGCTTTGTCAATATTTCCTTGAAGCACAAACATTCGTTTTTCGCCACCACTCACAACAGTTGGGAGCATGTGCAGATGAGTTACTTGAACAATAACATATGTTTGAATTACCCCGTGCCTAGGACCATACAAACACAGCAACTCGATAAGGGCTTAATCTGATACCAGTTTTACTGCAATTAAGTATAATTCGACTAAAAAAACTGATAGGGGAAGTATGCTGGAACACTACATGAAGCCCTTGTCACAATTAATTCAAAGATAAAAGAACACCAACCATGTCAAATAGAATTGTATATACATTTGTATTTTTCTAGTACAATGTATGTGAAACTTCAGAATTTGGGCTCCTTAAAGCACTTTTTTCCAAAAGAAAAAGGTAACTTTCTTAAAAGATTCATAAATAAATCTAGTAGGTAAAAAAATAAATTGCATTATAATTGGATTGAAAGTAAAAATATACACATTTTTGGAAATTGACACTGTTGGCCGCTTTCTGTTACCTTTATATGATAAACCATAAGAGATAGAGAACATCCATCGACATACTGACGGAAACTGACAGCACAATCAATTCAAAGAAAAAAGCAGAAACAAATTGGATAAATAAAATAAATGTATATTTTCCAAACATGGGAAATTTCGGAATTTGGCCCTTTTCCGAAATAAATTAGTTTTTTTTTAATGCTTGAAATTCGCCCCTGCCCCTTCTTTGTGGCTTTTGCGGACAAAATGGTAATATATATATAATAACGCTATGTATTTTTTCTAAAAGTAAATTGACCACGGAATTCATCACTGAAAAACTAATATAACACATACATTTTTAAACTCTCCGTGTAGAAAAACAGAAACACAAATTTTTGTACTTTTGGGTCCCTTGCATGGAAACATACATGGATATAACACTCCCAAATCATTTCCAACCTTGATTCTGTTCCAAAGATCTTAATGTAAATATCAGGATAGTCCAACTAAACCAAACGTTATCGCACGGAAATCATTGTGTACAGACGAACGACCACAATGACGGTAAACCAATAATATCATACAACAGCAAAACAAATTTGTTCGTATAAAATTGAGATCTGAAAATGCATTTTTTCCTGCTTTGCTTGTCGTTTAAGGCCACCTTCAGCAGTATTTTCTTACCTTTGACTTAGATTGTAACATTCCTAACCAGGTTTATATTTATATCCAACGTTTTCATAGATAAACAATCAATGATTTTTTCACAAGCACATCCCACCTCGGCTAAACAATACAGTCAATGCCGTATTAAGAGACAATCCTTGGAACAAAGCAAAAGTCTTCTTTTAAGACAAGCTGACATCTTAAATGAGGTTCAATTCATATGAAATTTTCTATAACAGGACAAGAAAAAGCTGACATGTGAATACAGGTGACAACATGGGCAGATTTGACCGTATAGAGACATATCTTAGTGACCTTCATCAACCAATGATATATCCATGTGTTACAATGTTGTCAGTATAACATCAGTAACTAGTGATATTTATTAATTGAAAACTATTCATAAAGCGAACTTGTAAAATGTCACCTCAAGGACAGGTCATATTCTTTTTATAATATGTGAAATCTTCATAGATCAGCATATGTTTACGCTATTGCTCCCAAAACTTTAAATCATTTGACTTCCAATCTTTTGATTTTGAGCGTAACCGGTGAAGGTTATTCCAGAAACGTGTCATGCGCACTAAATTTGATATATATATATTTTAATGGTATATACTAAAGATATAGATGCTAGACCCAAAAAAGGATCAAAGGACAAAATTATGACCAGATCGTTTTACTAATACCTAGGAAAAAATACAGTTCTTCAATATGTCTCTCACCTGTTGTGGTAAGTATACATGTAGATAAATTGACACCTATCAATTATAGTTAATGATATTAATGAGTCAAACACCGCTACGACAGCTGCGTTACGGTGCTACTATATAAAACGTCATAATATTGATCACGTGGTAAGCGTATTAAGGACAACAATATGGCGGTCACTTCGGAGTGAATATTGCATAAAATGGGTTGGTAATTGCTGAAATGGGTAAGAAAAACGCATTATTTTTGCAGATTTGAAATAGAAAATATGCGTTATGACACCACACCTGCGTCCGATCCAACACAATGGAACCATGATAGCCCCGAGACGGTCGAGAACCACGAGACTAGCACATGTCAGCTCTGTAGGTCGAAGACTGGATTGTCACCAGTATCAAGGGACACTGTTGTGGTCAGTATATTGTCAAACGCATAATCTGATCTATCCAAAATTCTACCCATTGAACCGAACCGTTGAACTGATTGTTACTACTGCAATATTGGAAACTGAAAAAGGACATGTCGGACAAATTGAATTTATACCAGAGTAGAAAAATTACTTTTTGTCGAATCTACGTAATTTACTTGTAAATTTGTCTTTTATGTGGACAGAGCTTGACAATACACTAACATGCTGTCCATAGAATGATGCACATAATCTAATTCTTATTTTTATATAAAAATTATCGTCAAATAGATTTCTTTTTTATTTAAATTATGTGAGTATCAAGTTAAGATAAAGCTAATATATCTAAATATATTAAATACATAAGACGTCTTTTAGTCTTGGTAATCCTATGTAGGTGAGGATAGACTGCGATATGGTGAATGCTATATTTCCTCTATGTTGAATGTGTCTACAATACGTTTTTGATATACCTAAGTTCACCACCAGTTGTTAGTGAGGCTCGTGTTGTTAGTGAGGCTCGTGTTGTTAGTGAGGCTCGTGTTGTTCGATCTTTAGTTTTCTGTGTATGTTTTGTGGATCGTTGTTTGACCCCTGTTGTATTGTCTGTCCTTCTACGATTTTCGGATTCTATTTATCCCGTTGGTATCTTCAAACTCTTCTTTAATATGCTGATAATAACAACATGGCACAATGGGAATACATGGGTGCTATTCATCGCTTAGTTATTACTATAATTACATGTATGTTTCCCAGATGAAAACACACATGGAATCCAACTTCCCAGTCCTGTCTTTTATTTCAATTTAAGATAATAAACAATCATTTATCGGCTGCCATTCTCTCGTTTATCTAAACTGAAATCTAGGAATTTAAACTTGTCTAGCATTAAATAATAAGCTAAAAATGAGATAAAACATAGACAGTGTGTCTCCAAAACTTTTTCTTTTTCCTTTTTTCTTTTTTTTTGTATTGTCTTAATATGTCTTCAAATTACATTTAATTATTACAAATCATATGTGTATTTTATGTTCTTTAATTTGTAAATGATTATTCTGCCCAGTACTGGGCTCCATGATTGGAAAAAATAAAATATCTTATCTTATCTTATAGACAAGCTTTTCTGAGAAGAATATTGGCATTAACAATTTTCAATTTATTCAAACAATTTCTTTTGAAAGCCAATAAGTATATGTATCAGACATCGAAGTCCGCATTTGTGTCACATGAGATGAACGTCTGCCATTACATACGACAAGTAAGAAGCAATTATTGATCCAAAAATCAGAAAAGACTACCTATAGTGCATTCTGGTAGTACACAAGGACGTAAAATTAAAACACTTTAAAATCTATTTTTTTATCAAGATTCTTGCTGTCTGACAATTTATAAACTTTATTTTACATTGATTGGTTGATTTGTTGGTGTTGAACGCCAACTTTAGTAGTATTTCAGCTATATCATTGTGTCAGTTTTAACGCCAACTTTAGTAGTATTTCAGCTATATCATTACGTCTTGATACTAAGACATACAAGCCTCCCCGTCATGTATATAGACACATAGTGACGAGGAACAAAAACACAGTTTAAATGATGCCCTGTCCATATTTATTTGCTATGTTAGGTAAATGTTAGAGAAAGCCTAAGGTGAAATTTAAAAACTCATAGTACATAGTACAAATAATTTATGTGAAGTCCTCTACAGCAGTTTTTTTAAGGTTTCAATTTGAGTTGCTCATAACACTCACTCATGTTTTTTTATGTTGGATCTAGACGAAATGAGAACATTTCCATCATGTGATCTTTTAATGAACATGTAAATGTATTTGACTTGCTGATGATGAAACACTATGGTCTACTATGATCAAATTATCATTTCCTACATTATGGTCGAGCTCTGTACCTTACGGGAAACATCGAATTAGAGGTTTCTACTTCTGTGTACTTATATAAATACATATCAATTTTCATAGTATGTTTGGATACTGTCCAGATTTTCACATAATGAATCGCTAACGTCAAATTAATCTTTAATTATACACCCAAGTGAGTTGCTCCCCAGTAACAAAAGCAGGTCATGAGAAAATAAAATGACAATGTGAAACAAACAAATGTCGGGTGTCATGTGATGTCAAAAGTCACATGACCTTTTGACCGGGTGATTTAAAAGAGGGTACTAAAATATAAACCATTTTGACAACACATATATGTTATAGTATGAAACAAACGATTTATCAAGTTATTTATAAATAGGTTAAGTTCTGTCTGATGAACGTCAATAAATGTACTATTCGCCATGTTATCAATCCCCATCATAACTTATCTTGCCATCACATAAGACGAATCTGTGTTTTATAATAGCTAATATAGATATACAATATATTATGCATTCAATCAGCAATGATGTATGTTTATTACACGTTTCATAAAATAAGCCTCCAGTACAAGAAAGAAACGTTGTGGTTGTTATCCGAAGTATCTGATTGACAATAAACGGGAGATAAAATCGAAAGGGGCAATCAAGAATGTGACATCCGGGCAACAGTGGGCATAAGACATATAGAATCTAACACCGGCAAAAGTGCAAGACAGGGAAATCTCCGACACCCGAGGGTGTCTTGCACTTGCACTTTTTGCCGGTGTTTGATTTTATTTCTCACTTTTATCAGCTGTTACCTAATTGTTTTGTTTTGTTTTTTTTTCATTTTTCATTTAATTGTTTTGTTTACATTCCCGATCGAGCGTTTTCCCGCAAATTGTGTTTCCATTGCTGAAGTAAATAGTCAATTTATTCATATGCATCCGTGTCTTGGCAGTATTTTAAATGTATTTCATAATCAAATACAATGTATTTAATAAATTATGATAAATGTAACTCAACACTACACCTGTGGCTGTGAAAAAATATTTGAATTTGGTCAAAGGGAGGTACGTTAGTTATTAACAAGGGAGAGCACTCTATTATTTACTCAAAGTAAACAAACATTGACTTGAAAGTCATACACCGTGAAACATGAAAGGTGCACGATAGTTAAATTATTAGCTAGCAGAATAGTATACATACATTAATTTAAAAATACTTATGTAATAGAATCGTGGTTTTATTGGTGAAGCATGGAGAACTGGGGGCAGTTGACATAAACTGTACCATTCTCTATCCAGAGTTGTCGTTCCTGCTACGCTATACAACATCTCTGTCAACGCTCATTTTACAAGATTCTTGTAAAACTTATAAACAGTAAAAAAAAATGTACTTAAAATTGTTTTAATGATTGTAAATATCAATAAAGACGAAAATAAATCACTCAATTTTGCGCAGGTAAAAATAAAAAAAGTTAAAAACGATCACAAATCATTTTTAAGAGAGAATTGATTTGAAATGAGTGATTTATTTTCATCTTTATTGATATTTACAATAATTAAAACCATTTTAAGTAGACTTTTTTTATTGTTTCTAAATTTTACAAAAATCTTGTGTAATGAGCGTTGACAGAGATGTTGTGTAGCGTAACAGGAACGACAACTCTGGATAGAGAATGAAACTGTACAGCATGTATTTGCCGGTAAAACGCACGTGATTTTTTTGTCTTGCACTAGTGCAAGATAAGACAATCTCACATCGCTAAAAATAGGAACTGGTCTATCTCAAAAGTGAGAAATAGAAGTCTTATCAATAAAAAAAAGAAGCAAAATCCACAACACAGTAAAAAAAAAGACCAAATATATGTTTTAATTCATCACTCATACATTCCTATGTATCAAATTGTGGATCGTCGTGGTGGTGATCGTATGGTAGTAGGATTTACAACTACATATGCAATCAGTGAATGACCACCACTAAAGAGCGCATCGGTGGCGTGATGGGTAGCGTGGTCGCCTCGAGTGTGGTAGATCGTGGGTTGGATCCCAGAGTTGGGAGACATGTCTATCCGCGGACTATTGTTTCAGTGAGCTAGCACTACACAACTCAGCGTGTTGGTCTAGTACAAAGCGGACCTCATCATCATCCTATTGAAAATTAACTTGTTCTCGCCATGATATAGCTGAAAAATTGCTGAATTGGCGTTAAACAACAATCACTCAATCACTCATCACTAAAGTTGTGAGTTCGAATCCCGGTCATGGAGAGGTATACACGATAAAAAGTATGTGATAAAGTTTGTCTTGTAATTTGCGACAGGTCAATGGTTTTCTCCGGGTACTCAGATTTCCTCCACCAATCACCAATATTATTGAAAGAAACGATAGACACCTTAAACCTAACTCTATGTATCGAATTTGTTTATTTGATTTCAATACCGGACTAGAATTGGGTTCCACCCATATTTAGTTTACAAAGAGTTAAGTATTTTACATCAATTAAATCACTGACCTTGACATTGCTTTGTCATTTAAAAAAACATAAGTGACTAAAGATGAAAGACAAGTGTAGTGTGTACAATGATTTTAAATGAACAACGTGGCACATAATTTGTTGGCTAAGTTATAATCCATTTCAAGTAGAATAATCATATGTAATACTCAAAGCTTAAAACAGGCCAAATGAAAGTATTAATATAAACATCATACACAAGATTATTTCTCCAAATAATAACTTTAAAATACCTCACTGTGTTTGGCATTATTGGAGTTCCTTAATCTCTCAATGAAATGAAAATAATTTTAATAATTGTAATATAATGGTAAAATTAAATATAATACTAAATCCATCAACACATGAATATATTAAAACAGTAGTAGTGAGAATGGACGAAAGGAGAAATGTTTGACAATACATTTCATGATTGTATATGTGTGATAGTAGGGTATAGTTTTCCTACTGTTTCTGAGATTTTCTGGTTATAGTTTGGAACTTTTGTGATTGCTTGGTATTTTTGTTTTCGCGTTAAGAAACCAAAGGGGTAATCAGAAGCCGTAAATCGAAGAAGAAGAGACAACACAAAGAAAAAGGACGAACACTGATCAACAAAACACTACACAGAAAACTAAAGATCCAGCAACAAAACACTACACAGAAAAACAAAGATTGAGCAACAAAACACTACACAGAAAACTAAAGATCGAGCAACAAAACACTACACAGAAAACTAGAGATCGAGCAACAAAACACTACACAGAAAACTAAAGATCGAGCAACAAAACACTACACAGAAAACTAAAGATCGAGCAACAAAACTTAAGATCGAGCAACAAAACTTAAGATCGAGCAACAAAACACTACACAGAAAACTAAAGATCGAGCAACAAAACACTACACAAAAAACTACAGACCGAGCAACAAAACACTACACAGAAAACTAAAGATTGAGCAACAAAACACTACACAGAAAACTAAAGATCGAGCAACAAAACACTACACAGAAAACTAAAGATCGAGCAACAAAACACTACACAGAAAACTAAAGATCGAGCAACAAAACACTACACAGAAAACTAAAGATCGAGCAACAAAACACTACACAGAAAACTAAAGATTGAGCAACAAAACACTACACAGAAAACTAAAGATCGAGCAACAAAACACTACACAGAAAACTAAAGATTGAGCAACAAAACACTACACAGAAAACTAAAGATCGAGCAACAAAACACTACACAGAAAACTAAAGATTGAGCAACAAAACACTACACAGAAAACTAAAGATCGAGCAACAAAACACTACACAGAAAACTAAAGATCGAGCAACAAAACACTACACAGAAA
>MJUT01050390.1:248618-259173 GCA_002080005.1 Gigantidas platifrons | reverse complement strand
CAAAACACTACACAGAAAACTAAAGATCGAGCAACAAAACACTACACAGAAAACTAAAGATTGAGCAACAAAACACTACACAGAAAACAAAAGATCGAGCAAAACAAATCCCACTAAAAACCATGGGGTAAACTCAGGTGATCCGGAAGGGTAAGCAGTTCCTTGTAGCACCAATCGTGTTATTGCTTAATAATTGTGTTGTTAGTGTTTAAACACAGTATATTAAAACATGGTTGAATATCAAATTAGTCATAAAGCAAACAAACCTCAAACCTTAAGTTAACACTACAATAAAACATCGATGTTTTGTAGGGGCATAAACCATGACGAGTATAAACTTTCTGAATAAAAATACCCCATCCCAATATTTGTGAGTGCAAATTTCAATACATTCGCATTTCAGATTTTATTCGCATATCGCACCTTATTTTTGGCGCAATAATACACTTTGGCAAACACAAAATACATGTATATTATATATAAAAATAAGTGTTTATTGTAAGATACGAATCCGAGAATGTCAACGTATATATTGGAAAGCTGGATACATTAAAGTGGGAGCCAGAAAACCAATGGGCCAGAAAACCAATGGGCATACCTAAACAGGATCATTTTACATCTGGGCAACGAATGGCATAAAGTGCAGTTATATTTCTATTTTTAATCATGATTGCAGAATTAATTTTGTAATAGAGGGAAAAGTGATAATTTTATACGCTAAACATCATAACGTAAAACACTCTTCTGTGTAATAATACACAATAAATACGCCGTCTTATATTAGCATCTGTCAAATAACACATGAATATTTAATATATTTAATATATTTCAGTCTGACCCGGTTTTATAAATCTGCATTGTAATACATATATTGTAATAATAAAAAGAAATAGTACACTTACGTTTTTTGGGGAATTTTTTTGACTTCTCTTAATACATGTTAATATTTAATTTAAAATCCAACGTTAATATAGACTGTTATACAATCACTAGTGAAAGGAACCGTTCTTTAAAAGCCTTGCTGCGCTCCACTGAACTGTAAAGAAAACATCATTGATAATAATCAAAAATTTAAAAGTAAATGTAAATATACATCTTACTGTCAAATGTCAACATATTGTTGTGTTAACCTTTGACCTTTTTACTAAATAGAAAAAAAATTATATGATGGCGATCAGTTTTAATGGTGGAGAGTATCCGGAGAAAACGCAGAGCTACCGCAAGTCAGTGACAAACTTTATCACATAATGTTGTATCGTGTAGCACATTGAATCTTAATACTATATAAAAAAGAAAGCTGAAACAGTGACGGTCAACAATTCCACCAATATCAGCAAAATTTGTTGGACATTCAGAAAACACCTCTGTGATGGTTGTAAAGGTAATGAATGGCAATATAACAGTGTTATGGACATTTATTACGTCTTTATTCCGCAGATAGAGTGAGTGAGTTAATGTTGTTTAACGTCAACTCAGCAATATTTCTGCTATATCATGATGAGAACATATTATTTTTCAATGAGATGATGACGATGATGAGGTTCGCTGTATATGACACTAACAGGCTTAGTTTGATTTTTATTGTGCTAACACACTGAAACAACGGTCCGAGGATAATCATGTTGCTCCACTCTGACACATTATTCTGATTCCGAGCCAACCCAACTTAGCTCTTAGTTCTTAATGCTGTGTGCTTACCGAAGAAGCAACAAATACCAGTTTTATAGTCTTTGGTTTGACCTGAGTGAAGCTGAAGCTTCATGATCTACCGCACTCGAGGTGAGCATGCTAACCATTACTCCATTCATTCGTTTACTGCTAATAGAGTATGTGAATTGTATGTAATATAAAACAATTGACGGTAAATATTTGCTAACAATTACGGCATCGAGTAATGTTTTAAACATTTGATGCTAATGGCAGCTCGAAAACAAAACTCCAGGCTCATATTACGCTGACGGTAGCGACAAAATGAGATTTGATGCTTACATACACGCATGCAATAATATTCAAATGGCAATATTTCATGGTTGGCATTATCATGGGTTCGATTCATGATCAAGTCATCCCAAAGACTGTGAAAGTGGTGGTTGTCGCTTCTCTGCAAATCATGCAGCATTAATGAACAAGAGCAAATATTGATAGGCTCAGAGTCAGTATAATGTGTCCGAATGGAGCGATATGTCTACACGTATATAGCGTCAAACTATTCAGTAATATCACTGCTCAAATAGAATAAGTGTAGACTAAACATGTAGTTTGTTCTAGTTCATGAGGATTGATTTCAATTTAATTAGTAATAGGGTTCTGAATATGGAGCAATTTGTAAAATAGGAAATCCATGACCTTGTAGTCAAGTCTGTCAGTATATGATATATTTGTTAATTAACTGAAAAGGCATACAGTTCATTTATAATGTTTTAAAGCAATAAAATTTCACATTATCTCAAATGGGCAACCATATCTCATTTTACAATAACAAACCCGTTCTACATGAATTATATTACAAATGTGGCTTTGATATTATATTCAATTACATTTTAATATCGGGAGTGTAATCGATTACATTGTATGTTTTAAGTAAAGTATGGACTGAATATATGATAGATGTTTGATTAATGTCCATCGAGTCAGCTATAGTCAGGACGAGAATAAGATCAATAATATATAACAACAATATAGAAATGAGGGAAGGGATAGGTTAACCGGGGTAACCACTGTTGACTACCACTGAGTGTTGGGTAGGGACGAAAAGGTTACATTTTTACAGCGGCAGCAATTCGACTATCCTTTTTCGAAATCTACAAAGGTCTTAAGCGTGCAGGTAGTATGACATTCTCAGAAACACGTTACGCACTTTGGTGAACGGTCAGGCTTTCCGTATTATAACATGACAACCCCTCCCCCCTCCTCTCCCCCCCCCATTGAAGAGGGTTCCGTCTTTCTGCCATTCAGAGACACACTGAGCAGCTCTGAGGGGGGGGGTGCGTCTGGTGAATCTTCATGGATACCCAGTGGAATAAATATAATCTTGACTTCTATTTTCCATATTGTAGCTACGCACATGTAATATGCATTTATTACAATACCAAAACTTCAACTAAAGTGGTGCATTTGACTTGAAAAGACTGACTGGTTGATGGAAAGATCAAATTATGTGAGTTGGACCTATTACTCAGATACACTATACTACCAGAAGATCGCTTGGTGAAAGATAAAGCTGGTGTTTTCACCGAAAACACAACACGTTGAAAAGTAACTTGCAATATCATGACGAGAACAAGAGTTAGCTAACTCAAACAACAGTCAGCAAGTGGACATGTATCCCCACTCATTAGCGCTGTGTGCTTAGCGGAGAGACAGCAAATACCAATTTTACACTCTTTGGTTTGACCCGTACAGGACTCAAACCCACGATCCATCGCAACCGGTGAGAGCACGATAATCATTACACTACTAATGCCGTGGTGCGGTTTCAACTTTACGTTACATTGATGGTATCAACAGATATTATTATACTTTACTATAGAAACTAGATGGAAAATAATAAGAGTATGTTCTGTACGTGAAAAGAAATAACCCCCTTTTCCCGTTGCAATGTGTACGCAGGAAAAATATCGGTTTGGGTATCTGCACGTGGGACGAAATAATCCCTACAAATTTGGCGCGCTTTTGCACGTCGATAAAATATCTAATTATTTCCCTTGCATTGTTGTCATCTGGAATCATGGCGGCTGTCGGTCGATTTGGGAGCAGCTCTATGAAATTATCTCCAATTGATGCCGTGAAATTTTCAAATACAATACAGTTATCTCCTAAATAGGTCGCCAGCGTCAAATTCATAGTCGGAAATATCTGGGTCAGCCATATTGTTTACAAACAAGTGCATTTGGCGTAGGAATATAGCATTCCTTCAGGCATGTCAACTGCAGATTTGACAGCTCTAGATAGACAACGAAAATACGTGTTACATTATAATTGCCATATAATTGGTAATAATCCTTCAGTATGTAAAATGTAATTACGGAAACGGACATCTAACTAGAGGCTCAGCCCACTGAGCCTGTATCGCTCACCTGACAATAGAATGATACTGAAGCAAATTTCAAAGGGAGATAATCATTACCTTAACTGTTTTAAACATTTATGAATAAAAGATAATGTCTTTGGGCCAGGTGAGCTAAAAAATGATGAAAAAAGGGCAATAACTCCTAGACGGGTAATAAAATTTACTTCAAAATTGCAGGGCATGTAGATCTTGACAAGCTGAACATGTTTTCAGTTTAGACTTAACATCTAGCTCTTATAGTTTTTGAAATATAAGATGAAAAGTATTAAAATTTTAAAAAAAATTGATGAAAAAAGGGTGATAACTCCAAAATGGATAATGGCATTTACTTAAAAATTGCAGTGTAGGTAGATCTTGACATGCTGCACATTTTTGCATTTTAAACTTAATATCTATCTCTTACAGTTTTTGAAATATAAGACGAAAAGTATTAAAATTTCAAAAATTTTATGAAAAAAGGGCGATAACTCCAAAATGGGTAAAGGCGTTTACTTAAAAATTGCAGTGTAGGTAGATCTTGACATGCTGCACATTTGTGCATTTCAAACTTAATATCTATCTCTTACAGTTTTTGAAATATAAAACGAACAGTATTAAAATTCTAAAAATTTGATGAAAAAAGGGCAATAACTCCAAAATGGGTAATAGGATTTACTTCAAAATTGCAGGGTAGGTAGATCGTGACATGTTGCACATTTTTGCAATTAATTTTAACATCTATCTCTTATAGTTTTTGAAATATAAGACGAAAAAAATTAAAATTTTGAAAATTTGATGAATAAAGGGCAATAACTCCAAAATGGGTAATGGCATTTACTTAAAAATTGCAGTGTAGGTAGATCTTGACATGCTGCACATTTTTGCAATTAAACTTAACATCTATCTCTTACAGTTTTTGAAATAAAGGACGAAAGATATTGAAATTTAAAAAATTTGATGAAAAAAGGGCAATAACTCCAAGATGGGTAATCAGATTTACTTCAAAATTGCAGGGTAGGTAGATCTTGCTGTGCTGATCATTTTTACTCCATGTCAGATTTTTGATATTATTAATGGTTTTTGAGTTATTACCCAAAAACCTGCAATTTTTCCATATGTTCTATTTTTAGTAGCAGCGGCCATGTTTGTTGGCCGAATAGAACCAATTGAAGAAGTGTTATAGAGGATCTTACATAGATGCTTCCTGCCAAGTTTGGCTCCATTTGGCCAAGCAGTTTCAGAGGAGAAGATTTTTTTTAACATGAGCCAATCAGAAACAAGAATTGCCCTTGACAGCCATATTTGTCGGCGGAATGGGACGAAATGAAGACACTTTATAGAGGACCTTATATAGATGTTTTCTGCCAAGTTTGGTTCCATTTGGCCCAGTTGTTCAAGAGGAGTAGATTAAAATATGAAAAAGTTAACGGACGGACGACGGACGACGGACGCCAAGTGATGGCAATAGCTCACATGACCCTTTGGATCAGGTGAGCAAAAAAGGATTTTCAGTACACTTCCTCTTGTCAGAGTTGTAGACAAAATATAAAAATGTTCACTCTTCCTTATATCATAAACGCTAGAGAATACCAAAAGGAGCAATCAAATAAGGACATTCCAGAGAAACTGGCAACATACACAAGACGACGAAAAACACAACACAATATGTGTTAGACATCACTATACACCAACAAACACACATAACGTAAATAAGACATGAACGACCCTACAAACACAAATAACGTAAATAAGACATGCTCTCCCCTACAAACAACTGGAGGTCAAGAAGAACCGAACATAATAAATTTTATTGGACTCAGTAGTATAGTGATATTTATCTTTTTCTAATATTCACATTTATAGCAACCTTAAATTTTGTAGATTTTACAACTTTAAAGTGTAGATTATACAATTTTAACAGTTGGGTGTTACAGCTTTAAAGTGTAGATTATACAATTTTAACAGGTGGGTGTAACAGCTTTAAAATATAGATACACACAGAAACAGGGTATACCTTACAAAATATTAGAGGAATGCATGAAGTTGTCTTCAATATTCCACATAAACTGAATACCCTTATCATATGTAATCCTTAGTTTACTCATTTTGATTTATTTCTCTTTCATTGTCTTGAAGATTCAGAAGACATTTGGCAACGTTCCATTGAAAGAACATGGTCTATTAAATAATGCAAAGAAGTTTAATAGACAAGCAATGAAGCATTTCCAAGATGTTGACGATTTTCATGTTAGACAAAGCTTTACTCTCGATATTAATTAATTATCTGAAGATATACTGACAAGAATATACATCAATCTACATCATAGAAAACACAAATATTTTTCCCACATGAACAATTCCAGAACCGCTTCGTGTACACTAAATTTGACATCTATGTTTGTATTACTATTAATATCACTATGTCGATACCTCTGTTGGTGGACTATTAATATCACTATGTCGATACCTCTGCTGGTGGACAATTAATATCACTATGTCGATAATTCTGCTGGAGGACTATTAATATCACTATGTCGATACCTCTGCTGGTCGACTATTAATATCACTATGTCGATACCTCTGCTGGTGGACTATTAATATCATTATGTCGATACCTCTGCTGGAGGACTATTAATATCACTATGTCGATACCTCTGCTGGTGGACTATTAATATCACTATGTCGATACCTCTACTGGTGGACTATTAATATCACTATGTCGATACATCTACTGGTGGACTATTAATATCACTATGTCGATACCTCTGCTGGATGACTATTAATATCACTATGTCGATACCTCTGCTGGTGGACTATTAATATCACTATGTCGATACCTCTGCTGGTGGACTATTAATATCATTATGTCGATACCTCTGCTGGTGGACTATTAATATCACTATGTCGATACCTCTGCTGGTGGACGATTAATATCACTATGTCAATATCTCTGCTGGAGGACTATTAATATCACTATGTCGATACCTCTGCTGGTGGACTATTAATATCACTATGTCGATACATCTGCTGGTGGACTATTAATATCACTATGTCGATACCTCTGCTGGTGGACTATTAATATCACTATGTCGATACCTCTGCTGGTGGACTATTAATATCACTATGTCGATACCTCTACTGGTGGACTATTAATATCACTATGTCGATACCTCTGCTGGTATTACCCAATTTTAACCATCCTGTGGTTTTTTGTTCTTGCTCCCAAAACTTTTAAATTATTTGACTTTCCAATCGTTTGACTCTGAGCGTACCTAATGAATGTTATTCCAGAAACTCGTCGTGCACACTAAATTTGGTGTCTACGTTATTATTCACATCAAATCCCAAGATGAATGATTTGTATTGTTGTTGTCGATAATAATCTTCTTGAATTTGTTTTTTTAGATTCAAACATAATAAACATTAGATAATAACGAAGGGGAAATCTAAAACGGACAATTAAGAGAAACTGACAATATTTGGTATAAAAGACACAAGATGAAGACAAACACACCAAAGACACAAAATAATATTTGTTGGACACCACTATGTGCAAACAAACATAAATAATGTTACTACGACACGAGCAAACAAACATAAATAATGTTACTACGACACGAGCAAACAAACATAAATAATGTTACTACGACACGAGCCCTCCTACAAACAACTGGAGATCAATTCCACTAGGTGCATATTCATTATTTTTATTTCTTTGGTGGTGCTTGGCGGGCAACATAAATGGACAGCCAAATTTCGCTATCAAACAATTATGCCAAATCATACAAGCAATCACAAACTAAGGCAACTTATGACCAAGGGAGATAACAATGATTACTTACAATAACTACTGATAATATAGAGGTAAAGTATACAGCTAATATTATTAAAGTCAGACAATTGTTGGAACGATACAATCTGAAATATTTTCTGAACAAGAAGAATTATTACACCTTTCATATTTGTTTACTATAAAAAAAAAAATACACTCCGACAAAAGTTAAGCACCACCCTATATTTTTATCGATATATTTTTTTACATCAATACTATTAAAACAATAAAATAGATATCACCATTTTTCTTACACTTCTTAAAGACTACTCCAAGGGCTCTAAAATTACCAAAATCTANNAAACATAAATAATGTTACTACGACACGAGCAAACAAACATAAATAATGTTACTACGACACGAGCCCTCCTACAAACAACTGGAGATCAATTCCACTAGGTGCATATTCATTATTTTTATTTCTTTGGTGGTGCTTGGCGGGCAACATAAATGGACAGCCAAATTTCGCTATCAAACAATTATGCCAAATCATACAAGCAATCACAAACTAAGGCAACTTATGACCAAGGGAGATAACAATGATTACTTACAATAACTACTGATAATATAGAGGTAAAGTATACAGCTAATATTATTAAAGTCAGACAATTGTTGGAAGGATACAATCTGAAATATTTTCTGAACAAGAAGAATTATTACACCTTTCATATTTGTTTACTATAAAAGAAAAAATACACTCCGACAAAAGTTAAGCACCACCCTATATTTTTATCGATATATTTTTTTACATCAATACTATTAAAACAATAAAATAGATATCACCATTTTTCTTACACTTCTTAAAGACTACTCCAAGGGCTCTAAAATTACCAAAATCTATGAAGTATTTATCATCCTGAAAGACGTGACTATGCCGTGGCAAAAATGGGGTTCAAAACAGGCGCTGGAAAAACGTAAAACCAGTTTGTCTTTGATGGAAGTTTTTAACATTGCATTAAAATGCAGAGACTTCAGATTTGAAGAACTTTTAAATGCATCTATTGTGCGTATGTGTAAGGCATAAAAATCAATAACGAGTATATCCACCGCGTTTATTGTGAAGTTCTGTAACACGCCTCGTCATGCTTTGCACAAGACGCATAAGCCGTTCTTGGGGGAACTGTTGCCACTCCTGTAAGATAGCAGTTCTTAATTCGTCAATATTTTGACATTTTGGATTGCGTTGGTTAATTTTTTGTCCAATAAAGTCCCATACATGCTCTATAGGGCTCATGTCTAGCGACATCGCAGGCCATGGAATTGTCTGAACAGCCTCTTGCTGTAAAAAATGTTGTGCAATCCGGCCTCTATGTGGCCTAGCGTTGTCGTCCATGAACATTGGCCTGTCAGCCAACGCATGATTGTCGAAACGGGGGACTACGCGTGGAGCGAGCACATTGTCACGGTATTTTTGGCCTGTCATATTACCACCAAGAACGTACAAGTCCAACTTACAGTCAAAGGAAAAACAACCCCAGACAGTTGCATCCCCACCCCCAAAAGCAGTTGTGCCCAAAATGTGGTTGTCCTGAAATGAAGTGTTTCATTGGCGCCAAACCCTTGCACGACAGTCGGTAGGGCGTAACAAAAAAGACTTTCATCAGACCAGTGGACCCGTCTCCATGTGCGAATAGTCCACCCCAAATGATCATGTGACCAGTCAAATCGAGCATGGCGATGACGCAATGTCAACTGTGGACGTTTCATGGGTCGTCGCGCTCGCATTCCCTGATGTTGGAGGCGTCTGATTACAGTGCGTGTGCTAATGAGTCCCCCAAACTCTAAATTACCACGAAGTGCACCAGCTGTACTGAACGGCCATTGCCGTACCTGTCTGGATATGAGCCGTCCTCTCTCGGCGTCGTTTTGCGAGGTCTACCTGCACGTGGACGGTCAGCAACACTCCCCATTTGACGAAAACGCATCATCAGTCGTACAACGATGGAATGGTTAACCCTGAAGTGGTCTGTCACCCTTCTATGGCTAAAACCACAGTTATGCATGCCAACAGCTTGCCACCTTTCTGGTATGGTTCAATTTCGCCGCACCATACCAAACCAATAGAAAATGAAACTTAAAACTCTACACACAAAAAATCAGCTTTCGTTCGCAAACACAAATGTTGAAAAGTACACGTGGCACTTTACACACCCTGTCATATACACATAAATAAAAATCGATCAATAACCTGTTTCACAGGTAAGTAAGTATGTGTGTACAGGTAACGAAAACAGCAAACCGATTTGAAATAAGTTCATTATTAGAAAAGATATTATTGAAACAAGTCAGGTGGTGCTTAACTTTTGTCGGACTGTATATATAAAAATAATAAAACAATTTGGATGTTTTTGCTGAAAATTTGCTGACGAGGGAGACCATAAATGAACATCCCAAACATACATAATGTAGAGGGAGACCATCAATGAACATTCCAAACATATATAATGTAGAGGGAGACTTATCAATGAACATCCCAAACATATATAATGTAGAGGGAGACCATCAATAAACATCCCAAACATACATAATGTAGAGGGAGACTATCAATGAACATTCCAAACATATATAATGTAGAGGGAGATCATCAATGAACATCCCAAACACACATAATGTAGAGGGAGACTATCAATGAACATACCAAACACACATAATGTAGAGGGAGATCATCAATGAAC
>MJUT01050390.1:210298-229268 GCA_002080005.1 Gigantidas platifrons | reverse complement strand
GGTGTGGTGTGGTGTGGTGTGGTGTGGTGTGGTGTTTTGTTGTGTTGTTATATTTTCTATGTCTTCTTCCTGTATCGTGTGTTGCCCAATGTTGCCCGCTTCTCTGAATTGTCCATTGTTTATTTGGCTCTTCGGGATTCTCTAACGTATCTATAATATGCAGTAATAAAAATATTCCAAAATATAACTGTAATCCATGTGTTATAAGAAAGTCTCCTGAACGAAGTCCAGTGTTTGGGTGTTGCTTAAAAATGGCTTGAGTCCATACCAACGTCGGTCGTTTTATAACAAAATTTATAAATCTAACTAAACATAGACACAATGAAATAAACGTCCATGACATTTGAAGACGACATTCAGAGAAATAACTGACTTCTACAACATTTATTTGTTATTTGTTTTGTTGTTTTTTTTTTAATATGTCACAAACATGTCTTATGTTTAAAGGCAATAAAGAATTTGATTTATTACCATGAGTCAAACTAGTGTCAAAGAAGTTAAATAATATGCACACGCATATTCGTTTCTATGACAACGACAGTCGTTGTGATTTTGTCAGAATTCAAATATGTTTTGGGAAAACAAAGCATCATATCATTTTTAAATAAACATTATTCATTCGTGGCAAGTTCGGCTATTTTACTACATGAGTGCACATCTACACATGGAATGTCGATACTTATTAACAGAAAGGAATAATATGTTCTATAAAAATTTTGATGAATTACCAGTTCAAAAAGTCGTAGATATTTTTAGTCTAGAAGATAAGGAAATTCTGGAGATACTACTGGGAGCTGTAATAATACTATTAAGGAACTTGATACAGATACTTGATCACGAATGATGAATTACATAGTAAAACATATATAATGTATAACAAATTTAAACATGTCTTATTTGAAAACAGGTTCAATTTTTAATTATCACTGGCGACTTGAATTTCCACATTGATTAATAATCCTGATGGACGTAGATGCCTTGAAACAATATACGATCGAGGATTAGAGCAGCATGTTGTAGGTGCAACACATACTCGTGGTCACACCCTGGACGTTGTCATTAGTAGAGAAAACAGCCGTATCATGGAGGGTGTACCTTCTGTTGAGGAAACACCAATCGGCGATACCAAAAGCAGTACAAAATTAGACCATTTTGCGATAATGTGTAAGCTTAGCCTTATTACAACGAAAATCATTGACAATCCGTAGATACAAGGAAATCAACATTGACAACTTTCAATCGGGCATAAACAGATCATGTCTACTGCATGAACGGAATGAATCACTTGATTGTGAAGTTGATAAATACGATTCTGTGTTACGAAATTTAATTGACAAACATGCGCCAGTGCACACTAAACTTGTAACATTGCGTCCTAATACTGAATGGTATTCTAATGAACTCCGTGCTTCTAAGATAGAACGTCGTAGAGCGGAGCGGAAAATGAGAAAGTCAAAACTTCAGGTTGATAAGCAGATATATAGAGAATGTTGCATCACAACAAACAGACTACTTTAAAAATGCAAAACTGAATATTACTCAGACAAAATTTCTGAGTTTGGGAACGACAAAAAAAGACTTTTCAAGCTTACCAATAGTCTATTGGGAAACATAAATACTGTTGTTCTACCCTCACATAAAAATGAAACAGAATTGGCTAATAGATTTGGATCCTACTTTCTATGTAAAATTGAAACCATTAGGACTAACTTATCTAAGGCAAATAAAGATCTTGGCGATGTTGATCCTTTCATAGCAGACACACGGTTCGGTGGCCATCCTTTAACTGCCTTCGCAGCCGCTTCTATCGACGAGGTACGAAAAATCCTACTTAAAGCTCCGAGTAAATCTTGTGAACTTGACCCTCTACCAACATCGTTATTGAAATCATGTCTTGACAGCATTGTATCCGTCATAACTAGCATAGTGAACACGTCATTTAAAGAGTGTTCGGTATAGGCATCTTTTAAGAGTGCTATTGTACGACCTCTTCTGAAAAAACCAGGCCTGGACAAGGACGTTATGAAAAACTACCGGCCTGTATCAAACCTGCCGTTTGTGTCAAAAGTTCTTGAAAAAGTTGTTGAAAGTCGTCTTGAAACTCATCTGACCTCAAATCATCTTTATGATCGTGTTCAGTCGGCTTACCGGGCATGTCATTCCACAGACAGCCTTACTGCGAGTACATCATGACATTTCCGTAGCACTCGATAACAACTCTTGTGCCGCACTTCTGATGTTCGATCTGTCAGCAGCTTGTGATTGACCACAACATTCTACAAAAGCGTTTGGAGTATTCCTTTGGAATATCGGGAGCAGCATTGAGTTGGCTAAATTCGTACCTTCGAAACAGGACTCGGCATGTAGCTATTGGTACCATCCTTTCTGATGAGATCAACCTTCAGTACGGTGTTCCCCAGGGATCTGTGTTAGGACCAAAACTGTACTGTGTTTTCTCCAAACCAATTGGCGAAATATGCAGGCGTCATAACATGTCTCATCACTGCTACGCGGATGATACGCAAGTGTATCTAGTTGTTAAACCGCTTGACGGTTGGAACAATATTTCACAACGAATAGAATCATGTTTATCTGACATCAGCACATGGATGTGTGGCAATATGCTTAAACTCAACGAAGATAAGACAGAACTGATTATTTTTGCCCCAAAGAATCGGGTTAAAGATCTATCGTATTGTCATCTTAGTATTGGAGGAAACATCGTTAGTAGTGCCGAGTGCGTAAAACATTTGGTGTTTATTTCGACGAAACTCTTTCAATGACAAAACAAGTGAGTGCAGTATCAAAGTCATGCTTTCACCAAATCCGGAACATTGGACGCATTCTCCAATACATCACGGAAGACTCCTGTAGAACGCTAGTATGCTCCCTTGTAACATCTAGACTTGATTATGGGAACGCATTGTTGTATGGACTACCTACTAGTGTTATTTAAAAGGTTACAACGAGTGCAAAACACGGCTGCGAGAATGATAACAAGGCAAAAGAAATCCGACCATATAACCCCAATGTTATATTATCTTCACTGGCTGCCAGTATGTTATTGGTGTCAATACAAACTCTTGTTATACGTATTTAAGGCTCTGATACAGAAGGCTCCCATCTACCTTCAAGAACTTCTACAATTCCATAAACCGTCTAGATCCTTAAGATCAGGGACTAGATCGCTCTTGACAACACACAGTGTACGAGCAAAAACATACGGAGGGAGGAGATTTGACAGAACTGCTGCCTACCTATGGAACGCTTTGCCAAACGAAATGCGTGACACCACTCAGTCTGTTGATGTGTTCAAAAATAAGCTTAAAACTCATTTGTTTAGACAAGCCTTCTCTATTGCTTAGAACTTTAAGATTTTAAGTAGATCGTTATCCGGTCAATTTGGTGACTTTTAGCTGAACATTTTTAGTATTATATTTCTATTTTTTCAAATTTTTAGCTTAATATGTCATTTTAAATTTTTTAATTTTGTCCTATCTGTATATTGCTTTTCCATAAATTTTTATAATGTAGTGAGAACCATTTAATTTTTATGCTTTATTTCCAGTATGCAATTTGATCATATGTTGTTTTTTTGTTTTAATCTAGTTTGGGGGTTTATTTCAATTTTATTGGTTTATTTTAGTGTATTTGTGCTATGTAAAGCGCTTAGAGTATTATATATAAATTAAGCGCTCTATAAGAAATGTAAATAATAATAATAATAATAATAATTTTGAGTTTCGAATAGACATTACATTGTGGCCAAAAGAAAAAGCACAAAACGACAAACAACGACCTACAAAACATACACATAAAACTAAAGATCGAGCATAACGAACCCCACTATATCCGGTGGTGAACTCGGGTGCTCTGGAAGGGTACGCAGTTCCTGATTGCTCCACTAGTGGCACCCGGCGGGTTAATCTAGTTGCAAACTCGGTTATAAGTCATGAATGAGGAAAGGACCGGGAAGTGTTTAGGACAAGTGGAACATATCCGTGGTCATTTGTGACACATATATTCCATAATCTATAGAAAATAAACAAATAATTCTCCGCCACACTTTTTTATTTCTTGACTTCATTGTCCAAGAATATTAAATATGTTTGGCAAATAATTATCGAAGGAATGGATGAATATTATAGTTCATTTTTGTTTTATAATTGGTAGAAATAAAGACAGTAAGAAAAATCTGAAGATACACAGGGGTCATCAGACACCTTACATCCAAGGACAATACACTCGCCAACTCTCGGAAGGACATGCAATACACTCGCCAACTCTCGAAAGGACATACAATACACTCGCCAACTCTCGGAAGATATTTTGCGCATATATTCACCCCTCAGTAAACATTACGCATCGCAGCTGCATGAATTATTTCGTAATTAACTGTCGTGGGTTAATGATCTACTCTCGTATTTGATCCCTCTGGGTTCAAGTTCTCCGAAAGCTAATGCCATTTCTTAATGACTCGATATTTTAAACTCGTTCCAGTAATGAGTTTCTAAATTAAATTGATCTGCAGTCGTCAGTATCATGAAGTACACCTACTTACATATGACATATAAGTTTAAACATTTAACTTGTCACCGGATTTGAAACAAGAGTAACATGACGGGCTCCACATGTGGAGTAAGATATACCTACCCTCCCGGAGCACCTGAGTTCCTCCCCGGTTTTTTAGTGGGGTTTATGTTACTCTGGCTAGTGTTTTTGTAGAGCATTGTTTCTCATTTTGTCCTTTTTCATTTGGTCATTGTATTGTCACAGGTACTGGGGACAGGATAGCCATACCCTTTTTCATTTGATCATTGTATTGTCACAGGTACTGGGGACAGGATAGCCATACCCTTTTTCATTTGGTCATTGTATTGTCACAGGTACTGGGGACAGGATAGCCATACCCTTTTTCATTTGGTCATTGTATTGTCACACAGGTACTGGGGACAGGATAGCCATACCCTTTTTCATTTGGTCATTGTATTGTCACAGGTACTGGGGACAGGATAACCATACCCTTTTTCATTTGGTCATTGTATTGTCACAGGTACTGGGGACAGGATAGCCATACCCTTTTTCATTTGGTCATTGTATTGTCACAGGTACTGGGGACAGGATAGCCATACCCTTTTTCATTTGGTAATTGTATTGTCACACAGGTACTGGGGACAGGATAGCCATACCCTTTTTCATTTGGTCATTGTATTGTCACAGGTACTGGGGACAGGATAGCCATACCCTTTTTCATTTGGTCACTGTATTGGCACAGGTACTGGGGACAGGATAGCCATACCCTTTTTCATTTGGTCATTGTATTGTCACAGGTACTGGGGACAGGATAGCCATACCCTTTTTCATTTGGTCATTGTATTGACATTCAGCAGTCAGACAATTGTAAATTAAAATAGACATTTCTATGTATCGGGACCTTTAAATAATGGATCAATGATTTTGAATCTCCTGTCAAATTAACAGCTTTGAGCACCTCTCGCCAACAATTTAGTTAATCTTTTTCTGTGACAAAAGGCCGCAAAAGGGGAGGCAACTCCAACTATTTTTTTCTTCATCTAGCTTGTCTCATTGAATGCCTTCAAAATCCCTTTCATGTTGATTAGATGCATGTAAATACTTACTTATGTGTAGCAATTACTTCTATGCACAAAGCATTATATTTATTAATGTGAACAAAAACAGAATTAGAAATAAAGCTAGTTTATTTGATTGAAGTAATTGTCAACTGTCAACTTCTTTATCTTTAAAGTACATATCTCTGACAGTGACGACCCCTCCCCTTACCCCCCACCCCCACTACACCTACCCAAGTTCACAAGGCACCAATTTAACATATATATTTTTTTCATATACATGTAAATAGATATATTACACCAAGAAGTCATTTCATTTGTATTACTAATTTTATATCTTTCTGTTTTGTTATTCCACTCTCTATTATTGTTTTTTTTTTTTTTTTAGATTTGTCATGTAGCATGTTCTATAACTTGTTTGCTATATTAGTCAATTATAATTCATAGGAGACGGATTAGTATAAGCTTAGCTTGCTTCCGAATCCTGTCATGTTAAAAAAAAATTGTGTGTATTATAACATAACAGTTTATCATGAATAAATATGTTTATACCAAAAACTCATTACAATTACATAAGCTCTGTAAATGTTCAATTAGCATTTCATTTCAAAATCATTCATAATTCATGGAATAAATAGAACAAAATGAGTGCTTAACCTGTCGGGAATACCGATTTTGACGCTACTTTTGTACTGGAAATTAAATTAAATTGCAGTTTACATCTACCAGAATAGAACAGTTTTTCCAGGTTTGTAGATTGTCCACATAGAATTCGAGGAACTAGTATCAAAAATGTAACATTCCAAATATAGTGACTGACCAAATGTTATTTAAATAAACAACTATTTCTGCTATAATTATATTAACATTTATGAAATATCCAGTAAAATGACAATTTCTTATTTATAAATTTATTGATAAAGATATAAGTAATTACAGGGTAACATGTGTGTCATAGTACGTATATCTATAAGTCAAGCCAAATAAGCAACAGCTGATTTGTTCTGTTAGGAAGCAACATTTTTTTAAACAATTTATTGAATATATTGAATGGAACATATACTGTGCTGTTTGATACATTGGTCAATAATGTCTTATTTTTATTTTTATACCACCGCTCGACGAGAGTCGGGGTATATAGGGATCATCATGTCCGTTCGTCCGTTCGTCAGTTCGTTCGTTCGTCCGTCACACTTTTCGTTTCCGGATAATAATTAAAGTACCGCTCAACCAAATCTTTTTAAACTTTAACACAATGCTGTGGACTATTAAATACAGGTTAAGTTCGATTACGGTGCATTTCACATTTACCGTTCCTGAGTTATGGCCCTTTTTCTCTTAGAAAATAGGGACTTCTAGGTTTCCGGATGATATTTAAGGTACGACTCAACCAAATCTTTTCAAACTTTAACACAATACGATGTACCATAAAATACAAATTAAGTTCGATTATGGTGAAATTGACATTTACCGTTCATGAATGATGGCCCTTTTTCTCTTAGAAGATAGGGACTTTAAAAGTTTCTGGATGAAAATTTGGAATGCGGGGGTATCTGTGATCATCAGATCAACTTTCTCTAGTTAATTTTACATTTATTTAAGTGTGTAGCCCTATTGTGCATTTATATTATTCTTATTATAATTTTATTAATTTATATGTGGGATTTCAATTCTAATATATATGTATTTTCCTGTGACACACGTATCACCTGGGTCTTTTGTCCCGTACATTGACCGTCAAAAAACTTTTTTGAACCTGTAAAGTCGCCATTTTGGTTCGACATTAGACATTGAAACAGTCTCTCGGCGAGACGAAAATTTTTTTATTCAACAAATGGTTTAATAAATGTCTAAAATGGTTTAAACAACACCAAGTACACAAAACAAAGTAATAAAGAATTAAACATTTGGTTGAATGACAAAATTGTCGTATATAATTTTTGCGTTCATTCCAACTTTTAACACTTATAGTTTAATATTATTTTATTGCTTAGTTAGATTATTATAGTGTTAGTTCACCGAATCCGGAGAGACATGTTGCCCCACTCGGACACATATCCTGATTGTTGCCCCACTCGGACACATATCCTGATTGTAAGCCAACCAGTCTTTGCTCTTTACTTTCTCCTCAATGCCGCGTTCCTACCGGAGAAGCAACAAATACCAACTTTATAGTTTTCGGTTTGACCCGACCGGGGTTCGAACCCACGATCTATCATACTCGAGGGGAACACGCTAACCATACCACCACCGATGACGAAAACAACTCTACAAACAATAAGTCGTCTTACGCCGAAGTATTCCAGAATTAGCTATACCATGCATGTTTTTTTTTTTTTTTTTTTTTATTTATCAATTTTGTCTAATCAGACTCTGGTTTGACTTATTATTATTTTTTGCACAGTTTTCTGTATGTATGTTGTAAGTAAATTTGTGTTTGTATTGTTCTTACTTTTAAATCTGTATCGTCCTTCAAACATGTACTATTACTGCATACTTGTGAATAGCCCATTTTTCATAAATTCCTAACTGACACAGTCGCATGACTATATAAGCTATCTTCTATCCCCTTATATAGTTATTGAGATTCTATTACGAGTTTTAAAACTACAATGAAGTATCAAAACTGTTGTATGTCCAAAATGAAAATGGATAGAAAGAAATATATTATTGCTACATGTCTAAAGCCAGTCAAATAACATAATTATGTACCATGTGACAGAAGCTGACAAAAGTGCAAAACGTGAAGTATGTGAGAAAGGTAAGGAATAAACATTAGAGAATAGCGAAGGGGAAATCAAAAATGGACAATCCAGAGAAACCTGCAACTATTTTGACTTGAACATAGCATAAGTAGAATTGGAGATATACCAGTATCGAATTATTCATATGTATGGAGATAAATCATAGTAATATTATTACAGAAAACGTTAATATATGTTATATTATTACGTTCATCTGGTTTTACTTGTAATGACAGAAAGAGTTGCTACCTTCAAGATCTACCTAGTGTGCCTTTGATCAGAGTACTGCATTTTCTATAGAATGAATGATTTACTTCAACGGGTTAACCATGTATTTAAGAGATTCTGTGAACTAATCAGGGACGACCCGGTTCTCTGGAAAGTACAAAAATGTATGTGAATATTACACTTCATTGTTACTTGGTATTCAAGATCTCTGAACTATTTTTGGCTTAGCGTATGCCAATTAGGAATGCACTGTTGCCTCAATCGATATTAATTTTATGTCCAGTCTCAATTTTTGCAGTATTCCAAAGATCTTAACTTGTTTTAATTTAATAGCTTGTACTCTCTCCACTATTTGCTTTGTACAATACCTTCCACAGTTAGAACAGCTTCATATTTCTCAATGTGGGAATTTACAGCATTGTGACTTTCGTGTCATTTCCAAATGCTCAATTCTAGAGAACTTATTCCTCTCTACTAATAAAAGTCAAAGCAAACACAATTATAGATCTGGTCTCTTATACACCAGTACTACAAACTCTTGATATGTGTAGACTTTATTTTCGAACTTGAAGAAATGCTATATTGATAGATGTTTTGTTTCTGTAATGCATCTGGGAATGCATCAAGAATTTTCACGCTATGTTCATTTCAAATATGACTTATATAAAAGATCTGAAAAAATTAACAATGAATAGAGAACAAGTATGAAAGTTTCTAGATGTGGATGTTGATGAAAGTGACTCTAGCGAAAATAGTTTTGACAGTTTATCAGTTAAGCTTCTTTTTTCAGCAGAACAATTGAACCTTTGATAGAAATGAATGAATCAGATGCACTACAAATAGTTTCTGAGTCTTCTGACCAAGAACAGCAGAAACTTACTGACTAAACAGATGATAAATACTTTTAGTATACTATTATAATTGTAGATAGTCATTTGGAAAAAGATTATATAAAGCAAAACGATGTTAATAAAATACCTAAATCTTACATCTGTGAAGTAGATAATAGTTAAAGTACCATGTACGAAAATAAAACCCAGAGTAATAGTCCAACAAATGAAAATATAAGTACTGTTCAATTAAATCCAAATTCGTTAAATAGCAGTTGTACATTCAGTTCCACACTAGATGATGCAAAAATAGCTTCTTGGAAATCCAATTACTTCGTTTTAAATTTCGTCCAGCGAACTTTCACTCCAGATAGCATTGTAAGCGCATTTGTTAAGAGAATGATTTTGATTTTTTTGTGTTTTACGCCACTTTCAGCAATATTTCAGCTATATCATGGCGACCAGTTTTAGTGGTGGAGGAAGCCGGAGTACCCGGAGAGAACCACCGACCATGGGAAAGCAACTGGTAAACTTTATCACTTGCGGCTGCGAGTCAAGTGCACCCTTTTTTGTAATTTACAAAGCCGGTCGCGAACCCACGTCGTATTGGTGATAGGCTTGTATGAGTTGTTAGATCCAGCGACCTAACTCATTGAGCCACCCGGGCCCCCTAGATTAAAGAATGTCATTGTAAACTTTTTACATTATGGACTAAGTTAAAGGGTTTAAAGGGGAATTTGCGGTAGTGCCTACCGCCAAAATTTGTGGGCGGAACTTATCAGCAAAAATCTACGTTGATATGAACAGCATATTTATGGGTGCATTTTTTCCAACACAAACAATACAAACGACTACGCGCGTACGCGTTGAGAGCATTTTTTTCTAACATACGTTTGTAAAGTTTGCAAAAACTTTGACAAACTATGCAATCGCTAAAAGTGCGTCTGCAGTTTGCCGTTTATCGTTTGTTGCATTTGTTTCTAATCTCAACGCTGAATCAGTTATAGACACGTGGAATTTTCCCGCCAAAACAAAGATGGAATCTAACAAAAGAAGAGATGAGTTTATTTACCAACAACATGTGTATACATATTATCAGGTCAAACAGGGTCAGTAAACTCTGATTAAACGATGTATTTGTTTCTACCTTTGCAGCGTTTAACAAACGACACACAGCGTTTAACAAACGACACACAACGTTTGCCAAACTTTGGTTAGAAAAAAATGCACCATATGATACTGTATGTCACATGACCAACGTGACCAAGGTCACATACCTCAGAAATTTGAAGTGATTTTTGTAGGTTTTAGACTGATGAAGAATATATTTTTAATAAGACTAAAAGTTTCGTAGGGAGGAACACTAGTGACCATGCCTGTCAAATATTTTGCACCAAAAGTAACTATGAAACTGTGTATCATTGATTTTTCCCCCTCGAGATGACCGTGGCCAAAATAATGAAGAAACTGAATGTTTGCTCCGCGCACAGCTATTTATACCCACGCTCCCGCTTTAATGGTCATTTTAAAACTGAACTGAATATGTACGGTTTGTATAAATGTCAAATAATTATACTGTCATTGTTTTTAATCGTGTAACAAGAAGTTACTACACTGTGAATTACTATTTACAAATCTAATATCGACTCATTGTTTTATTAGACCATAATGTCTATAGGGTTATCTGGAACTCTGTGTATTATGCAAAATACTTCTCATTATTAAAGGTACAACATTAGGTCGACGAGCTGTATATTAGTACATGTGTACTGATATCGGTTTTGTTGATATGTTCTTGTTTGTATTTGTTTGGCTAATTTTTGTAGATCAAGGCTATGTGAAAATTCTTCTTCTGATTTCACACGACACACTAAAAATAAAGACATGGAAATCCATCTAAACACTAAAATTAAAACAATATGAACTCTATAAAAACCAAGAGTGCCATAATGCACTCAAGATGGATGAGCAATGCCTGCTCTATTAGCAGCACCTGTCTAATTGCTCTGTGGTCAGTGTAGGTAATGCTTCAAATCTAGAATGAGAACGGAATTATCTGTGGCTATGCATACCAACTAATGATGTCGACCATATAACTTATGTAGTGATATTACTCTAGGCTGTGAGTTCGAATTCAGGTTTACTCGAAACAATATTATGTGATAAAATTTGTCAATGACTTGCGGCAGGTCGATAGTTTTTTTGTTCGGGTACTCGGGTTTCCTCCACTAATAAAGCTGACCACCACGATATAACTGAACTATATAGTTGAAAGTGGCATTAAACACCATCACCTCACCCCCCTCTTTTGCCACTCTCCGGGCTTCCTTTACTTGATTTTCACCCTGGGTTTGGCTTAATTGTTCAGTACCTTGAGTAATACGAGCTTTATTTACTTGTCCATTACCATGAATCTGACAAGTTTTTGAATTTTATTTAATTAAACAGTACCTTGATTTTCATTTGTTGTTCATTTGTTCGGGTGCTCGGGTTTCCTCCACTAATAAAACTGACCACCACGTTATAGCTAAAATATTGTTGAAAGTGACATTAAACACCATAACCCTAACCCCCTACCCTATCCTGAACAGAGCGTTGAATTAGATTCTTATATAGAATATTTACTACCAAATTTTGGAAAACTTAATATATATATATACAGAAATAAAGGGATAATTGCGTCCCGTGTACATGTAACAGGTCAATACGTCTTGTATGTGTTGTGTAATATTAAAATGTTATATTTCCAAGTATCAGAATATTTCTTTGCAAACAATAGCTAGAGTAGACAAAACAATATATATCTCCATTTTAAGAAATGCTTTATTTTGTTAACAATTACGTACTAAACCCCATTTTAAGTATGTAAACAATCGACAATCTTTATATCTTTATATCTTTATATCTTTATATCTTTATATCTTTATCTCTTTATATCTTTATCTCTTTATATCTTTATATCTTTATATCTTTATCTCTTTATATCTTTATATCTTTATATCTTTATATCTTTATCTCTTTATATCTTTATATCTTTATATCTTTATCTCTTTATCTCTTTATATCTTTATCTCTTTATATCTTTATATCTTTATATCTTTATATCTTTATCTCTTTATCTCTTTATATCTTTATCTCTTTATCTCTTTATATCTTTATATCTTTATCTCTTTATCTCGTTATGATTAATACAACAAAAACGATGAATTTTTACTTTGACTTTTATTTTCTCGAGTTTGAAAAAAACTAATTGACATATAACAGTTTTGGATTCACACGATGAAATCGTGAATAGACAAGCACAAAAATGAGATGGGGTTAAGCCTGTAAATGGGATTGCATCCATACCCTCTTGTCTCTCAGCATTTACATCTTCCTGACTTTTATTATGTCGGACTACACACCTCTCCATATCGTCGATCAAACAAGTCGCGTACTTCGAACTACGTATCTATCCAACCCCACTCACCCTGTTTTCTGTACTAGCACTATTCACCATTGTGATACTATGATGACATTCTCATCAGACTCTCAGAGTGTTAGTGTTAGCCTTCTTGTTATGCATTTAACATGTTTAGTTGGCATGAAACTCATTACATTTCTTTATAATGAGAAAAATGTGATCTGTTGAGAGAACTTTGTTGATACATAACTCCCACTACTTTAATAATAACAAGAATTGACTGATGTTTTTGTTGCTTAGGTAATCCTCTCTATCAAAGGAAAGTATCATCACTAAGTGCTTGCAGGATATACATATCATGTTTTAAATGAAAATATATATACAGTTAAACTTGCCTATGCGGTCACGTCACCTCTATTCAGCAGTCACCTGTATTTAAAGGTCATATTTTTATTGAGCTGTAATTTGAATTGAAACTCTTTTAAGAGGTCACCTGTCATATAAGGCCACGTTTTCTGTCTCCCAAAGGTGACCTCTTTATACAGGTTTGCCGGTAGATATTTTATTTTTGCAACAATCTAACCTTTATCTAGCCCCAAAAGCATTGATTTTTCTTGACATTTTAATATTTTATTTAATTACTTTCTTTCATGTTGTAAATCGAATCGAAAATATCCATGTAAAACAAAAGATAAGTTTCCATGATAATTGATTAATCAATAAAATAGATCTACCATGTTAGAAATGTAATGTATGTTTCGTTGTCATTATAAACCAATCAATATCTAAGTATGCAGGTGTACGTACTCTTTGACGACTATCAGCTGATTAAAAGTGAAATAGTTTGTATTCTCGTCTGATTTTTATTATTTATGATAGATTATCAAGCAGACATACTATTTCTTCCACACACAAGTGCGATATTCAGGTTGCCTTTGGATATATATTATCTTGTTTTACTATTTGACGAATATCTGATTAAAAGTGAAACTGTTTGTATTCTCACCTGATTATCATTGTTTATGATTGAGAGTATCAAACAGACATAATATTTGTTCCCAACACAAATAAGATATTCACGTTGTCTTTAGATATATTATCTTGTTTATACATAATATAATATTTGATTAGTATTATTTTGGCATAATCTACTAGAAACTGACAATGACTGTTATTTGCTACACGAGTGTATATAGTGAAGGTTACATAATAAGTACACCATCTTCTTCAAGTTGTTTACTTTGAGATTGTGCTTCGATACCTCTTTGGATTGTGCTTCGATACATCTTTGGATTGTTCCTCTCTAGTGAAAATATAAACGGGATTTTAAGTGGCTTACAGTTAGTGATGTGTTTATATTAATAAAATTATGAACATCGATTTATTAGCAGTTTTAGTTATATAAATTACCACATGAATGCAAAGCGATAATTACATTGGAATTAATCAGCATAATCTGGAAAGTGCTCAATGTCGTACAAATCCATCACATGTCCTGTTGTTGTGACGTCAGAATATCAAACGTAGTTATTTAGCAAATATGATGAACACCTCCACTGTTAGTGTGATTGATGATTTTAACAGCAAACCAAATCGAGTACCTGTTCTAGGAATTGTGCTACCATTGTTTACTATTATTCCAATTGTACTTGCTCTTGGACTTTCATTTTATAAATATCATAAACGGAGGCAAAAGTTATATAAGAAAGAGGGTCCAAGCCCCAGAGATAGACCAAGGATTAATGCCCCAGGCGCTGCAGTACTATGGGAAGTTGAATTCGTAGATTTGTTTAACGTGAAAGGTAAAAATGACAATCAGAACAAAGCAAAACCAGGAAATAAATCTAATGCTACATCGGAGAAAAAATACAAAATGCCGGAAATTTATGAGGAAACAACAACCACCGGAAATGACGTACATAAAGCAGAATTTCATCAAAGTGATAATAAATATTGGGCTATCCCTAGACAAAAAAAGTCAGACCTGGAATCAATGCAGGTAATATCTCAGCATGGAATTAAATATAATACAAGGAAAAACGAGTCTACAAAGAGAAAACTACTGGATATTAATAGTGTTAGTACTTAACTAGTGGACCAAACAGTTTATATGATTCTTACTGTGCTAATCCTTGATGACGAATAGTGCACAAATATGTTCAAAATCTTAATTTTATCTTTTTTAAAAGCACTCAAAGACCATTGTTTCGACCAATTACAATTACAATTACAATTACAATCACGTGTACTGTGGGTTAGGTTTATTGTGTTTAACTCCACTTTCAACAGTAGTTCAGTTATATCGTGGAGGTCAGTTTCATTGATGGATGAAATCGGAGTACCCGGTGAAAACCACTGACCTGCCGCAAGTCACTGATAAACATTATCACATAATGGTGTATCGAGTACAACTCGCCATGAGTGGAATTACAATTCACAACGTTAGTGATGATAGACAGATTGCACATGTAGTTGTATATCCAACTACCATAAGATCACGACCATGACTACAATGCAATCACGACCACGTCGACCCATTTTTGTTATGATAATTGTATTTTGTTTGTAGATAATATTTGTTTCTAAAGGTGTTACAGACATTTAAGCTGACCACTTTTGGGACCAACTTTTATATTCAAAATATAATGTTTTATGCTGTTAAAAATAATGCATCTTGTAATGTCGATTTTCCCCGTCTCATTCCAAGGCAGTGTGAAATCCATTAAAATATGTTTACGTTAGAATGATCACATTTATCAAATCCCTTTATTGTTTTATATCCCACCTCTAAAGACAAAGTGTGTGAGTGTCGATAATGTTTCACATTTTTCAATCGTCTCTTCTGAAACCAGCCACGCTAACTTTTACCAAATTGTTTGTATTAGTAACTTTGTGGTTCATTTACATAAAATGTTCTCTGTTACTAATTACAGAAATTCCTTTAATTGGCCAAAACATCTATATGTTAAGGGGGTGCTTCCTGAATGCCAATATTCTTAAAACAACATTTATTGTACACTGTTGTTTTTTCACTTATGTTGGTGCCACTTAAAGGTCATTAGTTACTTTTCAAAAAGTAATTACTAAGTGAAATATCACATGCACTATTTAATTTAAACTTAATGCTATTAAGTTCTATTTTTTAGATATTATTTTTGATAAGTAAATTATGTCTTTTATTTTGTGTAACTTGGCTTCTAATTACAAAAACCTGTGTCTAGTGTATAAATAATACATATATATATAACACACTATTGTTCAACCTTGTAGTTATTATTATATCTACATTAATATATTGAGAGAGACAGAGTGCAAAAAGAGAATCTAATTTACCTTTGATTTACTTATGATCATTCACCCCTAATGGAACCCCTTAATCCATCTTGCTTCTTGAAATTGTAAAAGATGTAAGTATCGTTTCATTATTATCAGTATTTAACATGGAATCCAGTTGACTCATAGCTTCATAGCATGGTTTCCGGTTGACGTGTTTTTGTTGATGTTTTTATTTTTTAGAGAAAATCGGAAGGGCAACCAAGAATTGGCTATCCAGCGACACTGGCAACATTGGGTACATAAGACAAACAAAGCACAAAACAAAACACAACTTAAAAAACTAAAAAGATTAGCACCACAGATCCCACCAAAATCAGGGGGTGAACCCAGGCGCTCCCTAAAGGTAAGCAGTTCCTGCCTCTTGTAAGTCAGCCGCCATTTTACTTATATGGTCAATACGTGTTGGATACCACTATGCGAATACAAACACAGAAGGGCACGAGCTCTCACATTAAGTACATTTTAACGAGCCTAATTTGAAAGTCGTTCCATATTAAACTAATGGATGGTGCTTGGGTGATTCCATGTTTTGACAACATCGCCTACCTTCGAAGATGTATATACGTTCTAAAAATAGAAAACTTGTGGAATGTCCAAAACACTATGTATTTCAAACTGGAATTATCTGACTTAGGGTTCAAAATGTTATCCATGAAAATAAACTATCCTACATCTTTCGCACATGTGGCATAGGTATAAGAAGGTTGTCCATAAATATAAGCCAGCTCAGATGATGCCAGTGTGCGATTCAGGTAGCGCAATGTTATTCACGAAAAAAGCTACCTTGCATCACTCCTGTGTGTGGGTACCAAAGTGGTATCCATTAAGATTAGCTACCTGCCAATCGTTCATTACATTAAGATTAGCTACCTGCCAATCGTTCATTACATGGTATATTTCTGTGTACTGTTTTGTATTTCATTGTTTTCCTTTTGTCCTTTTTCTTTTGGCAACTGCGCTTTTTTTCTGTTCGAAATACGATTTTGTTTAATACCCCATGATACCTTCAAATATTTCGTAAGATGTGAAATAATGCCTATGTAATTTGTGGATACATAATTTATATATTTTTGCATTCAATTGAGTTGATGCGTATTGTAGAACTCAAATGGAAAATGCAACATTTGGTGGTACAGAGTGAACAGAAGGAAAAGTTGTTTTTATGTCTCCCTAATACCGACCATCTCGCGCCGAAATGAAAAAACAAAGTCCATAAACATGAACGGGTAGACATGTTGTTCAATAACCGCATCGGCGGTGTAATTGTTAGTGTCCGCATCCAGAATTGTAGATGTCCTGGAGCCCTCGTTCGGGTCAAACAAATAACTATACAATTGGTATTCGATGCTTCTCCCATAAGGAATAAAAGCAAAGACTGTTTAACTAGGAAGCAACATAATATGTTCGAGTGAAGCGACTTGTCTACCCGCGGACTGTTGATTCGGTGAGGTAGCACTATAAAATTCCAACTAAGAATGCAACTTGTTTTCTCCAAGTAATCGTATTAGTCATGTACAAAGTAGACGTCATTATCATCACATCGAATATAACTTGTTCTCGTCATGGTATAGCTGACAATTTACTCATTTGCCCTGAAACAACAATCACTCACTGTTGTACAATATAAAATACAACAATCACTCACTGTTGTACAATATAAAATACAACAATCACTCACTGTTGTACAATATAAAATACAACAATCACTCACTGTTGTACAATATAAAATACAACAAATGTATTTGGGATCTTCTTTTCAACAACAGGTAACCAAATTAAAGGCCATGTGAGTTTTTCACATATTTAATATCTGCCACCCTTCCACCAGGCTCGAACTAGCGACCAATAGCTAGCAACCACTAAGATAGTGACCATTAAGGCGATCTGTCTCAAAACCAAAACATATAATAAGAGTAAAATGTATTCTTGAAGATTTCTTGCTACCAATAACAAATATATTACTGTAAATACATATTCAACACCTGGATACAAGCAATATTTCTGGGGAGTCCCCTCCCCCCTCCCTCGACAATACCAAAGTTCATATTTGACATCCTACTGCAGAATCACACACAAACTTTAAGGCGAATAATACTCACGTGCAATACCTTTTCTGTTCTATTTCACATGTTTACCCGACATATTTTTACTGGGCCCAACAAACAAAAATAACTAAGAGATAAAACAAAAACAAATCAAAATAAAAAACTGAGCAAAAAAAAAAAACAAGAACAAAACAAATCAACATAAATAAAAGCAAACAAACAAACAACAGCAACAACAACAACAAAAACAGCAGAAAACCAAAAAACCAAAAAAACTAAAAACTAAAAACAAAACAAAACAAAGCAAAAAGCAAAAAAAAAACAACCCCCAGCAACATATTTTTA
The DNA here is from genome assembly GCA_002080005.1 of Gigantidas platifrons. Taxonomy (NCBI): domain Eukaryota; kingdom Metazoa; phylum Mollusca; class Bivalvia; order Mytilida; family Modiolidae; genus Gigantidas; species Gigantidas platifrons. The sequence goes on along the minus strand of MJUT01050390.1, from coordinate 210,746 downwards.
TTTTTTAGGGTCTCTTGTTTCCGTTGTTTATTTCAGAGAGGAACAAAAAACATAAACTTTGCATAGGACTACCCAATTAACATTCCTACTAATTAAACGTTATCGAAAACCGAATGGGCAATCCAGAATGGACAATCCAGAATGGGCAATCCAGAATGGACAATTCAGAATGGACAATCCAGAATGGACAATCCAGAATGGACAATCCAGAATGGGCAATCCAGAATGGACAATCCAGAATGGGCAATCCAGAATGGACAATTCAGAATGGTACACAAGACACAAGACGAAGACACGCAAAACATAAAACGCAACACAGAAATCTAAAGGGATGAGAAACACGAAAATGTTAGACACCACTATACATAAACATACACAAAAACACAATAAGACACGAGTCCTCTTATAAACAACTGGTGTTAAATAAGACATGAGTCCTCTTATAAAC
>MJUT01050390.1:190349-206244 GCA_002080005.1 Gigantidas platifrons | reverse complement strand
CCTCCTACAAACAACTGGAGTTAAATAAGACATGAGCTCTCCTACATACAACTGGAGTTAAATAAGACATGAGCCCTCCTACAAATGGAGTTAAAGAAGACATGAGCCCTCCTACAAACAACTGGAGTTAAATAAGACATGAGTCCTCTTATAAACAACTGGAGTTAAAGAAGACATGAGTCCTCCTACAAACAACTGGAGTTAAATAAGACATGAGCTCTCCTACAAACAACTGGAGTTAAATAAGACATGAGTCCTCTTATAAACAACTGGAGTTAAATAAGACATGAGTCCTCTTATAAACAACTGGAGTTAAAGAAGACATGAGTCCTCCTACAAACAACTGGAGTTAAATAAGACATGAGCCCTCCTACAACTGGAGTTAAAGAAGACATGAGCCCTCCTACAAACAACTGGAGTTAAATAAGTCATGAGCTCTCCTACATACAACTGGAGTTAAATAAGACATGAGCCCTCCTACAACTGGAGTTAAAGAAGACATGAGCCCTCCTACAAACAACTGGAGTTAAAGAAGACATGATCCCTCCTACAAACAACTGGAGTTAAATAAGACATGAGCCCTCCTACAAACAACTGGAGTTAAATAAGACATGAGCTCTCCTACATACAACTGGAGTTAAAGAAGACATGAGCCCTCCTACAACTGGAGTTAAAGAAGACATGAGCCCTCCTACAATAACTGGAGGTAAAGAAGACATGAGCCCTCCTACAAACAACTGGAGTTAAATAAGACATGAGCTCTCCTACATACAACTGGAGTTAAAGAAGACATGAGCCCCCCTACAACTGGAGTTAAAGAAGACATGAGCCCTCCTATACTAACTGGAGGTAAAGAAGACATGAGCCCTCCTACAAACAACTGGAGTTAAAGAAGACATGAACCCTCCTACAAACAACTGGAGTTAAAGAAGACATGAGCCCTCCTACAAACAACTGGAGTTAAAGAAGACATGAGCCCTCCTACAAACAACTGGAGGTAAATAAGACATGAGTCCTCCTACAAACAACTGGAGTTAAAGAAGACATGAGCCCTCCTACAAACAACTGGAGTTAAAGAAGACATAAGCCCTCCTACAAACAACTGGAGGTAAATAAGACATGAGCCCTTCGACAAACAACTGGAGGTAAATAAGACACGAGTCCTCCTACAAACAACTGGAGGTAAAGAAGACATGAGCCCTCCTACAAACAACTGGAGGTAAATAAGGCATGAGTCCCCTACAAACAACTGGATGTAAATAAGACACGAGTCTTCCTGCAAACAACAGGAGGTAAAGAAGACACGAGTCCTCCTACAAACAACTGGAGGTAAAGAAGACATGAGCCCTCCTACAAACAACTGGAGGTAAAAAAGACATGAGTCCTCCTACAAACAACTGGAGGTAAAGAAGACATAAGCCCTCCTACAAACAACTGGAGGTAAAGAAGACATGAGCCCTCCTACACACAACCGGAGTTAAAGAAGAACCGATCATCGTTTTTATGTGGAAATCGTAACAACAACTTTGGTTTCAACTGGTCCAGTATGTTCGTAAAAGATTACGAACGTCGATAAAGGACGGGATATTAGTGATGACAATACGTCACATTATTCTTTAATTTTATCCTGCAATTGTTTGATTCTGGTGCTATTCTTCTAGACAACAATCAAAGCCCATATACACCATATCATACTCATAAATATATATTCTGAGGCCAATAATTAGAAAACAATAGTCAAATTGAATAGCCATACGACAGTGTCATGTGCTGTGTTTAATTCAGCAACATAGTATTAAAGTTGCTTTGGTTGGTTTATGGTACTTAACCGTATTTTCAATAATATTTCACTTATATCGTGGCAGTCAGTTTTATTGGTGGAGGAAACTGGGGTAACAGGAGAAAACCATCGACCTGTCATCATCACATAATGTTGTATCGCTTGAGTGGGATTCGAACTCACAACGTTAATGGTGATAGGTACTGGTTGCATAGGTAGTTCTAAATCCAACTACCATACCAGCATGAACACGACGGCCCCTCGTAGTATTATACAATATATATAAAAATATATATGCACTTCGATTATCTGTAGTGCAAAAAATAAAAATGTTTATCGGTAATTTGTGTAGTTTTCCTTTGAAGTGTGTCGATTGATAAAGCTTATCTCAACGTACTGGACGTGATATCAAAATTATTAGGTCAGTCCACAATTAGGCATGCGTCAACTACCGCGCATGAAAATACTTATTTAAAAAAAAACAAGATTGGTTGCGTCATCAAAATCAATAATACGGGAAAAGGGCAACGTCATTTTCGTTACTATCTTAAACAAAACATTTAACGTTTGGCCATATTATTTGAATAATCAACATCCCTCAGTCAAAACCAAGAAATAACTACTTTGTAAAGATTGAACATCCTTAGACTTATACGATACATATTGTTTTGTTTGTTTGTTTGTTATATAAAAACACTGCAATATCTAATGATGATTTAAAATTGAAATCAATCCAATTACAGAAAAGAGCTAAAATTTAATACAACATAGCACTGATCAGTAAGAGGGAGACTCAACTAAAACTTCTGTATTCTGGATATACAAATATATATATTTGTTGTACATAATCTCATAACAACCCCCCCAAAATCATATCGTCGATACATCTAAATTCGTCTATATATATATTTATACATGCATATCTGCCATTCTTAGTAAAAAGACAGACTGTGTCGGTGCCTGTACTTAACTTTCTAAATTTAATAACATAAAATCTAAATGCCTTCCGAGTGGGATTATTATGGATGTTTATTGATTTGACCTACATTCAGAATATTTCAATGAAACGTATTCGATACGGTTTTAGCACAAGTTTTTATGACAAAAATTACTTACCGGTAGCATATTCGAACATTATAATTTCCAAAACACACTTCAATCCAACAAAACCATCATAATGTATAACACACGTCAAATAGTTAAAAAACACATCTTGCCGCCTCGTTAACTAGTTTTTGAATGAACCTCGCGCGCCAGAACCGAATCACATTTAAAAAACAAGATCCATCCGCAAAAAAATATTCCCATCAAACTATCGTTTTAAAGAATTCATTTGATTATTTTTTTGAAAGTTAATTATAAATTACCGATAAACAGAATATTAGGCATTTTGTTTTTGGGACTGACTTGATCACGGGGTATATCAGGCTCGCCGTTCCGGCTCACCTAATATACCCGGTGATAAAGTCAGTCCCAAAAACAAAATGCCTAATATTCTGTATTTATGAAATGTTAGTTATTAAATAAGTTTTCCTCGAAACAAGATAAAAGTTAACTAACTAACTAAGTAAAACACTTAGTCTTGTTGAATGATATTTTCACGGGCGGCTGGAAAATACGTAACGGTCTAGATCTATGGGCACATAACTATACTCTCTCAAAAAAAAACCAAAAAAAAACCAATATGTGAAAAAATATATTTTACTTCAAATTTTCAACATCATTTTAAATACAGAAATAAGCATTACATTACACTGCAATTTGGCATACTGGTTGTTCAGACTTTAGAGTTCATTAAAATGTCAAAATTTATCACATTAAAGTCCATAGCGTTCAGATGACGTCACTTCGAAGTCAATATATGCTGTGCCCACCATTAGCCTGTAACACAGCTAGGACACATCAGCAGTCCAAGATCGCTACATATGGGTACTTCACCTGAGAAACCGGACCGTGACAGCAAGAGAAACAGCATCAATGTCCCAGGTCTCCGACGAATATCGACACTGACAGTCAGAAACCGTCCCCATGAAAACGGCTTGTACGCGTCAGACGTCCTTACTTTGGCTCAGTACTGAGACGTCGGCATCGACTTGCAAGGGTCCGATGGTGCAACAGAGTAAGGGGCTGTGACCTGCAAAACTGGAGGCGAGTCTGGTTCAGCGATGAGTCAAGATTCATACTGCAGAAAAGAGATGGCCGTACACGTGTCTACAGACGCCAGAATGCGAGGATCGCAAGGAGCTGTGTCCTTGAGGTGCACAATTTCGGCGGAGGAAGTGTGGTGATGTGGGGTGTCTTCTCCTACTCCGAAAACCTCAGCTGGTGCACATCCACGGCAACCTTAACGCCGCTCGACATAGAGATGAGGTTTTGACACCACACATGCTGCCCGCAATGAACCTCCGTAGGGAAGTTTTTTTAGCACGACAATGCTCGGCCGCACACAGCTCGTGCTACTGTTGACTTTCTAGCCAACCTCAACGTAATAGTGCTCACCTGGCCGTTTAAATTACTAGATTTGAACCCAATAGAACATTTGTGGATGACTTGGATCGACGCATGCGTAGTCGTCAACGAGCACAGCAAAATCTGCAAGAACTGCAGCAAGTTCTTGAGCTAGAATGGGGAAGAATTCCGCAAGACCGTATTCGTCGACTGGTCGAGCCTATACCGGGACGGGTCCGTGTTAATGTGGGCACAGCATATATTAACTTTGAAGTGACGTCAACCGAACACTATGGACTTTAATGTGATACATTTTGACATTATAATGAGCTTTAAAGTCTCAACAACCAGTGTGCCAAATTGCAGAGTAATGTAATGCTTATTTCCGTATTTAAGATGATGTTGAAAATTTGAAGTAAATTATATTTGTTCACATGTTGCGTTTCTTTTTTTTTTCTTTTTTTTTGAGAGTATAGAAGACATTAATTTCAATCTCATTCAGTTCCTTCAAACAATTGAAATTACATTTCTTCTAGACAACAATCAACACCCATAGACAACATATCATATTCATAAATATTATTATCACGGATGCTTAAATAAAAACAAACAACTTCTTTGGCAGTATTTGGCCACAGCTTTTATATAATCTTGAAAATTTACAATATACAAGGTAAATGGCAAATCGCAGATCGCGATTGCACTGTAAATGATAAATAATAAATTGTCCAATATATGAAGTGATCGCAGATCGACGCGATTGCACTGTAAATGATAAATAATAAATTGTCCAATATATGAAGTGATAGCAGATCGCGATTGCACTGTAAATGATAAATAATAAATTGTCCAATATATGAAGTGATCGCAGATCGCGATTGCGCTGTCACTGATAAATAATAAATTGTCCAATATATGAGATTATCGCAGATCGCGATTGTACTGTAACTGATAAATAATAAATTGTCTAATATATTAGGTTATCGCAGATTATGGTAAATGACAAATACATGTGGTTACCTGCAGATCGCTGATTATGGCAACCAAACTAGCACTGAAATATTACCACAGATTATGGTAACTAAATCAAAAGAAATATTGGATCACCGTGGGAACACAGGTGATGGTCCGAAAGCCCTTACATTGTTAATGTATTAATAATAATATTAACCTAAGGAAATGTATTAAATGCAACGAATTCTGCAAAGTGAGGAAACTCTGCATTAAAAACTAGAGATAAAAAACCTATGAGGATAAAAACTCTAGAAAAGCATTTAGTTTCCATAATTCAATTACACATATACCCACAATAAGTAACTATGGATATTAAAAATTAGTGGTTCATAGTATTCAATAATCATGGAATCGCTCGCCTGGTTTTCATTTTCAGACTTCAAAATTTTACACAAAGTCGAAACATGTAAATCCATACAAGCCAAAACTCAAATTGTTCCTGATTCCTCCGTTTGGTATACATTTTTTTGTAATTTGAATCCAATTTGTACAATCTGTATATTAAATTCTGACATAGTCTTGCAACTGTATCCTCCAATTTTCCTAAATACTGAATGCGATTCAATGGCTAACATCGGGTGTTGAATCATCATGAGTAACTGGTCATCAATGTTCAGACTGCCTTATCCAGTTGACCTCAGATAGTTCAGTTCAATCGTCGACTGAAATGATACAATAACACAAGAGCAGTATCCGATTCTTTAAAAGAACAAGACCTATTTATATTAAAGGATAAAGGGGTGGGCGGGTTTTACAGAAATTGTATCAGCTATTTTTTAACGTCTGCAACCATGCAAGGCAAATTGTAAAAGAAAGATTACAAATCCGGGCAATGTATTACGTAACAAATATATCTAAATACCAAACACATATCAATTATTACAGCGCACCATGATAACGGAATTTAAGTATAGGACTTAAATTCTTATTATCACAGATGCTTAAATAAAAACAAACAACTTCTTTGGCAGTATTTGGCCACAGCTTTTATATAAACTTGAAAATTTACAATATACAAGGTATCTGGCAAATCGCAGTTTGCGATTGCACTGTAAATGATAAATAATAAATTGTCCAATATATGAAGTGATCGCAGATCGCGATTGCACTGTAAATGATAAATAATAAATTGTCCAATATATGAGATTATTGCTGATCGCGATTGAACTGTAACTGATAAATAATAAATTGTCTAATATATTAGGTTATCGCAGATTATGGTAAATGACAAATACATGTGGTTACCTGCAGATCGCTGATTATGGCAACCAAACTAGCACTGAAATATTACCACAGATTATGGTAACTAAATCAAAAGAAATATTGGATCACCGTGGGAACACAGGTGATGGTCCGAAAGCCCTTACATTGTTAATGTATTAATAATAATATTAACCTAAGGAAATGTATTAAATGCAGCGAATTCTGCCAAATTGACAGTGGAAGCAATTCATTGGTTACACAGTCAACCGCCATAAATATGGAGGTATTCGCTGCAAAGCTGTGGCCCAAATACACCCAAAATCATATTTACAACTTTTAAAGACTTAGGCTTCATTTGCCTTTGACAAATTTTTTTTTTAACAAACCCTTTAACATTCGAAACGAAACTACACAAGCTTAAGTAGCATACTAGCTATATTCAGCAGTCATTTAGCTTCGAATAAGTACATATCAGCTAAACATCTGAAATTAATATAAGTACGTATCAGCTAAACATCTGAAAATGATATAAGTACGACTCATCTAAACTGAAATATTGTTGAAAGTGACGTTAAACACAAAAAATCAAATCAAATATAAGCTAAACATCTAAAAATAATATAAGTACATAGCAGCTAAACATCTGAAAATAATATAATTACGTACCAGCTAAACGTCTGAAAATAATATAAGTATGTATCAGTTAAACATCTGGAAATAATATAAGTATGTATTGATCAGCTAAACATCCGATAACAAGGTAAGGACGTACATTTTTTCCATCAGCTAAATATCTGAAAATAATATAACTACATAGCAGCTAAACATCTGAAAATAATATAATTTCGTACCAGCTAAACATCTGAAAACAATACAAGTATGCATCAGCTAAACATCCGGAAATAATATAAATCTGATAACAAGGCAAGTACATATCAGCTTAACATTTGTAAATAAGAAGTAAATATCAGCTAAACATCTGATAAGCTTAGTTCATATCAGATAAACATCTGAAAATAAGATACATGAAAGTACATGCGTATGTCAGATAACATCTGAAATTAAGATAACTACATAACAGCTAAACGTCTGATAATAAGGTAATTATCAGCTAAACATCTGAAATAAAACAACTAAAATAAGATAAAAACATAACAGCTAAACATCTGATATTAAATAAGATAAGTTCTTCTTATCAGTAAAACAACTGTAAATAAGATAATACATAACAGCCAAACATACGATAATAATGTTAGTAGACTAGTTATCAGCTAAACGTCTGAAATTATATAAGTACATAACAGCTAAACAGCTGATAGTAAGATAAGTACATGTCAGCTAAACATCTGACAAGACAAGTTCATATCAGCCAAACATCCAATAATAATACAAGTACATATTGTATCCGCCAAACATCCGATAATAATAATATAAGTTAATACCAGCCAAACATCTGACAACGAGATAAGTTATATTAGCTAAGCATCTGATAATAAGATAAGTACATATCAGCTAAACATCTGATAATAATATAGTACATATCAGCCAAACATCTGATAAGATAAATACATGTCAGCTAAAGATCCGATTAAAATATAAATACATATCAGCCAAACATCCATTAATAGGATAAGTTCATATCAGCCAACATCCGATAATAATATAAGTACACATCAGCTGAACCTCTGATAATAAGGTTCGTAATNGAAAATAAGATAAATACATCAGCTACCCAGCTGATAATAAGGTTAGTAATTGTCAGGTAAACATCCGAAACAATGCAAGTTAACATCAGCTAAACATCTGACAATAATATAAGAACATAGCAGCCAAACATCTGATAATATAAGTTCATATCAGCTAAACATCTGATAATAAGATATGTACACATCAGTTAAGCATCTGAAATTAAGATAAGTACATATCAGCTAAACATCTGAAATTAAGATAAGTACATATCAGCTAAACATCTGATAATAAGATATGCATATCAACTCAGTTTAACATCTGGTAATAAGGTAGGTTCATATCAACTAAACATCTGATAATAAGGTTAGTAATTATCAGCTAAAATCTGATAATAAATTAACAATTATTTGTACAACGCAGATCACGAATAATTGAACTCGTAATTTACTGTCTCTTGTGAAGATGAAAACTGAAGATGTGGATGCCGGCAGATTGTTGATTTAAAATTATGGCAACCAATGAAACTANTTAACTCAGTTTGTGTATAGATGTAAAACATCTGATAATAATGTAGGTTCATATCAGCTAAACATCTGATAAAAAGGTTAGTAATTATCAGCTAAAATCTGATAAGTTAGTACAATACAAAAAATGTATCAATTAACAATTATTTGTTCAACGCAGATTGCGAATAATTGAACTCATAATTTACTGTCTCTTCTGAAGCTGAAAACTGAAGATGTAGGTGCCAGCAGTTCGCTGATTATGGCAACCAATGAAACTAGATGGTTAACACAGTTTGTGTATAGATGTGAAACATTACTTAATTAATACAAAGCAATTTTGCATCACCGTGGGAACACGGGTGATGGATCAAAAACCCTTAAATTGTTTAGTACAATACATGTACATATCAGCCAAACATCTGATAATAAGGTAAGTACATCAGTTTAGCATCTGATAATAATGTAGGTTCATATCAGCTAAACATCTGATAATAAGGTAAGTAATTATCAGGTAAAATCTAATAATAAGTTAGTACATATCAGTTAAACATTTGAATATAAGGTAGGTACACACCAGTTACACATTTGATAATAAGAAAAGTTCATATTGGCTAAACATTTAAAATAAGATAAGTACACATCAGTTAAACATCTGATAATAAGATAAGTGCATATCAGCTAAACATCTGAAAATAAGATAAGTATACATCAGCTAAACATCTGATAATAAGATAAGTTCATATCAGCTAAACATCTGACAATAAGATAAGTACACATCAGTTAAACATTTGATAATAAGATAAGTTCATATAAGGGAGATATAATGATCCGTTCGCTTGTAGATATGTTTACGGCAATATCTGATATTGAGGTTATACCAGACGATTGGCATAACGGGATTATAAGGCCCTTGCATAAATCCGGTTCTCTATATGACATTGATAATAATAGAAGAATAACATTATCCTCTAACGTGTATAAAATATTCTCAAAAACCATCGAAAGCACAGCTGTTAACCATCTAGATTCTAACAATATACTTGGTGAATCACAAGGCGCTTTTATGAAAGATAGGCGGATAGAAGACCATATATTCACGCTACACGGTATTTGTTCCCTTGCAAAGTCTTCGAAGAAACCCTTGTATATTGCCTTTCTTGATCTATCGAAGGCCTTTGACAGAGTTTGGAGAGAGTTTGGCGGGAGGGACTTCTTGCTAAACTCTGGGAAAGTGGCATTCAAGGCAAACCATGGGGATTGATAAAAGAAATTTATAGAAATGTTCAGAATAAAGTTCTATTTAAAGATTACGAGTCCGATTATTTCGATCAAGAGTATGGTGTTAAACAGGGATGTGTTTTGTCCCCCACCCTTTTCTCCGTGTTAATGAACGACCTTGTTCAGATGTTAAGTGATAAAAATATCGGTGTAAATATATCATTAAATCTGATTAACTGTCTCCTGTTCGCGGACGATGTTGTTTTAATGGCAGAATCTCCTAGAGAACTTCAGACTCTCTTGCAAATTTCGCACGAATTTGCCAAAAAATGGAACCTAAAGTTTAATTCGAAAAAATCTAAAGTCATGGTTGTGGGAAAGAGGATAAATAATAACTCAACCTGGAAATTAGGGGATGAGTCAATTGAAGAGGTAAACGAATACAAATATCTTGAATATTTTGTAAACCGCACCTTAAAATCAAATTCCCACATTTGTAATTTTCTCAAGGAAAAAGCTGATAAGCATCTGAACTATATGATTCGTGTGCTTGAGGAGCACGGCGATTTTAACCGATTAAATTTTGGGGATACTTTGTGGAACTCTGTTATCAGACCTTCGCTAACCCATGCATGCGCGGTCTGGATGCCACTGTCCCAAGCCAGTAAAGACTCACTGGATAGTTGGCAATACAAAGCAGCTAAAACTATTCTCCGTACAAAACATAACATTCCAAAGGCTGCAATATTATTGGAACTAGGATGGGAGCCTTTGTCCGTCTTTATCGATAGACAAAGAATCTCATATTACAAACGTCTGTTACGACTACCAAATCTTCGTTTGTGTAAGCAGGTATATAACGAAATGATTAACAATAATGACACATTTTGGGATTACGATACCCTGAACATAGACATAATACGTGATGTCACTCCAGATGTTTCTTGTTTCGAAAGCCAAAGTCAAGCCTCCCTGAACTCGATGTTTGGAACAAACACGAGAAATAAAATGAAGATTGAAGTGCAAACTAAAAGCAGTTTGGACCTGTATCAAAATTGTTTTGTTAGAATAGGTAGACAATCTTATTTATGTGATAATTATTTTCGATCATCTAGATTGAAGCTTTTAGCTAGAACGAAAACCATTCCTCTAAAAAAGTATTTGCATAGAATGAACATGTCCCAAACCGATGTATGCGATTTATGCAATGCAGAGGTTGGCGAGGACCTCGAGCACGTCTTTTTTTACTGTCCAGTCTACGACGAAATCCGTCTGAAGTTCTCTAGTTGATTCAATCCTTAGCCTTATGAATGCCTCGTCTTTAATTTTTCCTTTGCAGAACTGTTGCCTGCTGCTAAGATCCAGTTCTTAATTGGGGACATCGGCTATCTTTTTAGCAGTGATGTCGCATATTTTTATGACTCTTTAGGAAAAATGTTTTTAAAGGAGTGCTTCGATCTTAGACATGATTTATTGAACTCATGATATTAATGTTTCTTATTTCTTATCCATTTTTAAATTTTTAAATATTTTATGCTTGGTACATATGTGATGTGAACTCTTAAATGACATATATTTTAGATAGAATCTTTTGTATTTTACAGACTATATGCTATGAATGTGTTGTACATAATTGTTTTATATAATATAGACGCGCCACGTAAGTACACATCAGTTAAACATTTGATAATAAGATAAGTACATATCAGCTAAACATCTGAAAATAAGATAAGTACACATCAGCTAACCATCAGGGCCCGGTTGTTCAAAAGTGTCGTTAGGCTAACGCAGTCGTTAAACTGTCGTTAGCGAGTCGTTAAAATTTAACGCTGTCGTTAAATGTTGTTCAAATTTTTTTTGAGTTAAAATATCGTTAAAAAGTTGTTAAATTTAATTACATTTTGACCCTGGATTAAATCTTAACGACGCGTTAAATATGGCCGCCTTTGCTCATTTCCATGTTCCACATCGACGCAGAGAAAGGCATTTTCGCAATAAAGATACCCTCTCCCTTGATTTTACGGATGAAGAACTCAGAGAAAGATACCGGTTTGGCAGGGAGAGCATTATGTTTTTGTCAGATCTTGTTAGGAATGACTTAGAAAGAGAAACTAGAAGGAACCATGCCCTCACAGTGGAGCAGCAAGTCATGATCACTCTGAGGTTTCTGGCCAGTGGCAGTTTCTTGCAAGTGATTGGAGACACACTAGGTATAGCACATTTTATTTTATAACAGTATTGTATAGTCTCAGTGTAAGCAGAAATTAAACTAAATGTTGCGTCGGTATCGTACCAAGTCTTAATATATTATTATTAATAATATTTATGTTCTAAACTTTGTCTGTATGTATACTGTATGTTTGCTATAAACTTGGATCTTCTTTCTTAATATGTTAACTGTATGCCCATCGAGGGCCCCAAATTGGTCAATAAAATATGTTTATGTTTATTTCAAAACACATGAATGAATGAAAACAATAAATATCTCTTTGAAAACAATTTATAAAGAAGCATATTTCAAATTGAATCTATGAAAAAGGTTTCACTGTAGTATATATGATATTATTATGTTGATACTTAGTATAAAATGAAAAAATACATACTTTTTGCCTGTTTTTGAGTGTTTATAGCTAGCCGGTACTTTTTTCAGATTTGAGTACTGTAAGTGTAAGTGATTTTTTTTTCAACTTAAAAGGTTTGGACAAAGGGACAGTTACAAGGGTTGTTAAGTCTACTGTTGAAGCACTGTGCTCAAAAAGGGATCGTTTTATCAAATGGCCACAGTCAGATGCCCAAAGGAACAAGATCAAGACCGACTTCTTCAGAGTCGGAGCTCGAGGTTTTCCCAACGTAATCGGCACAGTTGATGGGACACATGTCCGCATTCAAGCTCCACATGAAGATGAGGCCTCGTTTGTGAACAGGAAAGGCTTTCACAGTATAAATGTGCAGGCTATCTGTGATGCAGAGGGTAAGATACTTGCCAATAACTACTGTTCCATTCAGTTCACCTTGAACTGTAAACCTCTTACAACATTGAAATTGAAAAACTAAATTTAGAATGAGTTATAGTCTGTATCAAAATAATGCAAGCACCTGCCATGAATGTTATCACACTTATCAGTAATTTTCTGCACCCAAAAGAAAACAAAAATTGTAGCCATCAAAATATCCTACAAGGTTTAAAAATTCCCCCCTCCTTTGTCATGCAAGATTTACTGTTTAATCTTGGACATATTGATTTGCAAATGTTTCTGTACTAGGCTTTTACAAAAACATAGGAAAGCTAAAAAATCTCGAGTATTTTGTTCTATTTTTGATACCCTTTAAAATCAAAGTAACAATTGTTTAAATTGAAATAAAACATGGACCTGTACTTTTTACTGAGCAGTTGTGTGTGCTTGTAATATAAAGTAAATTAAATCAGTGTCCTGAAAGTAATGTTTTTCATTCCAAGATTTTTTTTTATACAGGGAAGAGATAACCCCCCCTCAATGATGGATTTCCAAAACTTCACAATTGATTAAGCAGGTGCTCTTGTTTCACTTATAATGTTTACACCTTAATATTGAAGACAAATAATTGGCAATTATTTTTACTGTTTATCTAGCTAAAAAATAAGTCAAGGTTAATCAACTTTCTTTTACAGGAAAATTTACCAATATCAATGCATCTTGGCCAGGCAGTTCCCATGATGCCCACATATTTAGAACTTCACAGGTAAGTTTTGTTTCTTATCTTATTACATGCATGAAATTGTTGTTAGAAAAATTAAACTATTTTCAACTAACAAAATTTCAAGTTCTCTTTTTTTCCACATTTTTTTTTTTTCCTTTAAAAATTCATTTGTCTGCTTCAAAAGTTAACATAATAGTCAAAACAATGACGGAATATAAAAACAATCACTTATTAGTACATTAAAATAAACCTAGTCAAAAATAAAAGACACAATACGTCGGTTCCGGGATACTGGTATTCAGATGATACCGTCATGTGACTTCCATCACCACGTGACTAAAATCTAGGCATCTGTAGTTCAAAATGGCCTGTGGTCTTTCAACTTTGTCGGAAATGGGATAAATGTTACATATTTTTCCAGATTGGGTTTCTTCCTGCTGTCAGATGTACACACCGGAACCACGCACCAATATTTGCTGGATGACTTTTGAGATCGTTTTCCTCGATCCATTTCTACCTGCAGTGTCTACTGCTAAAAATGCCTAGATTTTTTATGAAGTCACGTGATCGGTGGTACGAATTCTTCCTCCAAGTCAGGAGAACGTCTTATCACGGAATCGTCGTATTCCTCCTAAATACACCCCCTTTTAAAACATATTTAAAATCTATAAGATTTTTTCTCTTTTTTGTTCATGATATTATTTTTGATGTTGGATTGAATTATGATAAGAATATGTAAATGTAATTGAAAGAAGCAGGAACTGCTCACCCTTAAGGAGCACCCCCCCCCCGGTTTTTCGCCCATGGATTTCCCCTCTTTTTGACACTTTGGTATTCTCACTTTTATCTGATATTCCATATTGTATTGTATATAGGAGAGGATGTGATTAGGCATAGCCTGTTGTCCAATACTTTTGATTGAATCATCTATGAAATGTTTGAAATTGAACAAATGTGGATATTACCTCTTTATCATACTACTGATTGTTACCTGTCTGTCAATATTGCAATTTTTTTAGGGAAATCATTTTATCTTTTGGTGACCAGAGGTAACTCATTTTTCTGATATTTTCAGTCAATTAAGTTATTTTGTACTTTATTAATATTGCTTTTCATACAGTTTCTGGTAATGTTGTATGAAGTTAAACTCCTTTCTTAAGAATGTTACATTGTACAAATCCTTTTTCTTAATTACTTTGCATGATTTGACTGAAAACTTTTTTTCTTAACTTTCTAAAAAAAAAAAGATTTTTGTTTTCAATCAACAAAAACAGTCGCACCAAAATTGCCTGTTGTTTTATTTAAGTATCACTACTGATACATATACTAATATCTCTCAATTTGTTATTAGGTATGTATGCACTTGGAAGCGGTGAGGAATAATTGGAATTATGGGGTATTGCTTGGAGATAGTGGATACCCATGCAGACCATTTATTATGACGCCTTACCTGCACCCTGCCAATGATAACCAAAGAAGCTACAACAGGCACCATTCTATTTCTAGATGTGTAATAGAATGCACTTTTGGAAGATGGAAAAGACGTTTCCATGTACTTCATTCAGAGGTATATTTTAATCAATTTTTTTAACTGAAAAGAAATTATATTACAAAAAGCATGATAAGAGGAGGTATTAAGCATTTATTTCATCAACATTTTAATTTGTTTGAAATAAGCATTTTGTATAACATGATAAAGATGACACTTTTCTCATTTGTCCATCTCATTAAAATTTTGTCAAAATCTTGATCTTCTTTATTCTTTTTTACATTTTTTGAACAGAAATCCATATTTTTACAGCTATCACAGGTAACTGCCAAATCTTATTTTGATAAGTTTAGTTTTATTAATGTTGAAAAATTAAAACGGAATTAAAATATGTTATGATAAATCAATGTATATTTCTTCCGCATAATATTTATTTTTACCAGAAAGAATATTATAATAATAAACATTCCACAGTAAAAATATTATTTAATTATTCTTCTTTATCCATAATATTTTATCTTTGTTAGCAGAAGAAATGTTATGGAACATTCAACATAATAACTTTTCCAAGTATATATAAATGATTAATTAAACAAATCATAGATTAATTAAACAAATCATACAAGTTAAAATGTAGCAAATGTACATCTAATTCAGTTATATTGGTAAATAATAATACTATTTGCATCGGTAATTATATTATATGCATAAGTTGTAATATTATATCCACAATTTATAATATTATTTCCACAAAGTAATTATCTCATTTTCGTCTGTTATACTGTAATATTATTTCCATATGTTATAATATTTCCAATGGTAATAATATTATTTCTAGAATATTTTTGTCATTAATGAAATATTTCTTCC
>MJUT01050390.1:178974-189285 GCA_002080005.1 Gigantidas platifrons | reverse complement strand
ACAACATATAAATTTATTAACCACATGAAAAGTACATATTGAGACTATATGTATCTCACAAAAAGTTCAAAATGTAAAGAAAAGATTGGAATAAAGTGTTTGGTATAAGCATATTTATTAATGATAAACTGGTATAATGTTACAATACACACAAGTATCCGTTAGTGTGCATGTACTCGATATATGCAACCGTATGCAACATGTACATTTTGTACGCTCAATACAACATATGCATGCAACACAGTGCATAATTTCACACGTACACAATGCACAAAACACTATGCTGCAACATATGTTAACAATATACACAATACATGTGTAGTGCGTGACCTTTAAAATGGAATGACTGGAGCATCAGTGACCTAGGGTATGTGCTACAGTCATTCAACTTATATCACAAACACGCACACACTACTTTTGAACAGACTTAAAACATAACGAGATGCCACAGGGGCTTGAATCGCTTTCATAGAGGTCATGCGGCCTATATACCCTTGTTAGTATATAGGGTATATAGGCCGCGTGACCTCTATGAAAGCGATTCAAGCCCCTGTGCGAGACGCTGCCGGCAACAAAACCAATACCGAATATGTACAAACGAAATGTATAAAATATAAAGTGTCTATCAAGAACAAATGTCAAATGAGATAAAACACATTGATGTGGTAAGTAATCCTCAATTAAAGAATGATGCATATTCAATAAATTCAAGATGTATTGATCAAATTTGTAAAAATGATAAGCATTTTCATAATAGACCGAAAAATATCAGTCAAATGTTATTATATAATAAGTTTGATAAAATTTGCTATTGTTTATGTAAAAACTTTTCAAGAGTTACCTCCCCTTTCTGACAATTTCCATTGTGTTCTTTGTAATTTAATATTTTGGAACTAATAAAATTCTGTATATAAAATATAAAAATAGCCATTTTTTTCAAAATCACAAAGTAAAATTGTTTTTCCTAACACATGTCACATATTGCATCATTCTTACATGGCACTTTCTTTACCACTAAACATTTAAAAATGTTACTGCAAAGCAGTTAGAACGCTTAAGGCATGGGATGTACATTCAATACTGTCTACATTGTCTAAAATCTTTTGCAAAAGTTTTATTTGTAAATCATGTTTTACAAGTTCTTTTTCCAGGACAGCACACTGGAGAGTGTACACATCTTCAGCTGTCTTTCTTCTTTTTGCAGGTGGTTTGGATGAAACTCTACAACAAAAGTATCAAACTTAATCATACATATTATACTTTCCCCCTTTAAGACTAATGTTGATCACCTCAGTCCTTAATACATTAGATAGCCAAGTGTCATTTGGGCCATTACTTAAAACTTGAGTTAGGTCGCTGGATCTAATAACTCATTCAAGACTATCACCAATACGGCGTGGGTTCGCACCCGGCTTTGTAAATTACAAAAAAGGGTGCACTCGACTCCACCACTAAAACTGGTCGCCATGATATAACTGAAATATTGTTGAAAGTGGCGTTTAAACACCAAAATTCAAATCAAATCTTAAAATTGAAATTTAGTCAAATGCCTGAAACTGCTGTAAAATTTTGAGTGAGTATGGACTAAAATATGAATAGAAAACTAATTATTTGGAAAATCTCTACAAGTAGTCTTATATATACAGTCTCAACAAATTTTCTTGTTAAGTTTTCATCACAAGTGGCATTAGTTAACTTCTTTAACTTTAACTTAAACATTGGTTCTATAGGTTTCCCCTTTTCAGTGTTTACAATGAGTAATTTGAAGAATTTTGATGGTGTAAAAATTAGTTTGTATCTCATTTTCAAGTAAGAATGTCGAAATCACAAATATTTTGAACATTGAATTCAAGATATAGTGATGTTATATCTATCTGTGAGATATCACATATAAGTTGATGAGTAAAAAAAAGTCATTGACAAGATTTCCTTAAGGGAACGACCATTTAACTTAAAGGGGGGTTATGGTTTTTTCCTAACAAAATATTCTGATTCCCAATGTTGCTGAACAAAATATTCTGATTTTGGTGGAGAAAAAAAAATACTCTGATTCAAGAGTTTTTGTCATATAACCTAATGTTAAATTCTGGAGAAAAAAATTTCGCGCTTTGCGCAACAAAACAATTAATATTCTGACTCTTGTTGTCCGAAAAGAAGATTCTGAACAATAAAAAAAACCATACCCCCCCTTGCAAGTTAAATGGTCGGTCCCTAAGTAAAAGGAAACATTTAATTTGATCATTATAACAAAAAATGTATAGTCTTTGGTAGGAACATTATTGAATAAATGACCAACTGAATAAACTAAATTAGCATCTTTACCTAGAACTACTTGGGTAAACAGGATCAGTTCCAACATTGGCATAACTGGCTACTTGAATGCTGTCTGTTGTAGGCATTCATGTTACTTCCAAATGTCTGTCCAAAGCTTTCTGAAAAGCTCTTTCATCTGCAGAAAGGGTTAAATCCAGCTCAGCATGGTCTGCAGATCCAGATTCCTCTAAACAGGGTGACTCTAGAATTAAAATAATATTCTAAAGTTTGCAATAAAACCCAGAAAAATGACATGACTTACAGCTTGATTAAGTAAGCTGGGAGAAATGATAAAAATGCAAATAATTTGGATTTTCAATCTCTTTTGTTTCAAGCACTTTTGAAGATAATTCATTATTCGAAATATGCACATATCTACCCTGTTGAATATTATAATGACAGAACTGTTTTTGAATTCATAGAAAAAAATGTGCATAATTTTACTTTTTTGAATGATGTGCAAAAGTTCATATATTTATTGTGTTCACAGAATACAGCAAATTTAAATGCAATTGGTAAATTTATTACGAACTATATCTGTAATAAAAAATTAGACTTATTAGATAATTGAATATATATACTGTAGTGGCTAGATTTCATTTTGTGACTGGATTAATTAAAAGATAGGGTACAAAGAGAGACAACTCTTGTACCGATATTTTGAAATAGACTATATCCATAGTCTCCACCCCAAAACAAGGAGGTAATAATGGGTCCATGAACAAAGTAATGAGGACATTCTGTGGTATTCAGGAAACAAATATTTCATTTACATTTTCAGGGACCGTTTTAACATCGAAAATATTTTCATTAGAAAGTTTAGGAAAATGATTGAATTTTGACTAAATTTTTGTTGATGTAAGGGACAGAATTCAGAGATGTCGGTAAATCAGGTCAGACAGTTTGTGAAGAATTTGTCAAGGTTTGCAAAGCATTTTTGATCATTTGCTTTATCCATGGTATCAGATATAATTGAAACAAAAAGGCATTTATTATTGACATGCCACTCAAGTCTTGAATCAAGATGAACAATGGAAGAAACTATTTATACTTCGGTCAAGGTCACGGGATAGGGGAAATCCCTGTAAATTGTAAACATTGCAGACGATACCAATGATAGGCGCGAGCTCAATAAATAAATACGAATAAACTAAAAAAAAAGCCATTGTACTGTATTCCCACTTGAAACTAACTTGCCAAAATGAAAAATGCAATAGTTTAATTCATATCTTTGATAAATTACCTTGTATTTCTATGATGCTGGATTCCAAACCACCATCAATGCCTTTGAAAGATGCAGTATCTTTCAGGGCATTGATGATGTTCTCCTCAGCCCGTGTTGGTCTCTGTGGTGCAGGTCCAACCCCTGTCTTTGATCTTTCTTTTCTTTCTTCTGTGAATTTTTCTTTCGCCCCTCTTGTCATATTTCTCCACTTGTTTTTCACTTCTGCCTCTGTCCTCAGACAAAGACCTAGGGCATTAATCCTTCTGGTTATATCTGCCCACATCTCCTGCCTTTTTGTGTTTGTTTCTTCCAAAGAATGCTTGCCTTTCACCAGGTCAAGTTGTTCAGTCACAAGTTCACTAATTAAATTGCTTTCAGCGAAGGTGAAATTAACTTTCCTTTCCCTAGGGGCCTTTGAGGTGTTACTGTCAGCCATTTCTTTTTTTTTGCAGGAAGTTGACAAAGTGCAATGCATTGTGGGAGCAAGTGGTTAATTATAAATCGTTAACAGGTTAACTTTTGCGTTAGCTAATCTTGTCGTTAAATATTTTTGAACAACAAAATTTAACACAGTCGTTTACTAACATCTGCGTTAGCATTTTAACGACTCGTTAAGCTTAATCATCGTTAAAACTAACGACACTTTTGAACAACTGGGCCCTGATGTTTAGTTGTTGTGTACTTACCTTATTTTCAGATGTTTAGCTGATATGTACTTATCTTATTATCTTATTATGTTGCCGGCAGCGTCTCGGACAGGGGCTTGGATCGCTTTCATAGAGGTCACGCGGCCTACATACCCTATATACTAACAAGGGTATATAGGCCGCATGACCTCTATGAAAGCGATTCAAGCCCCTGTGGCATCTCGTTATGTTTTAAGTCTGTTCAAAAGTAGTGTGTGCGTGTTTGTGATATAAGTTGAATGACTGTAGCACATACCCGAGGTCACTGATGCTCCAGTCATTCCACTTTAAAGGTCACGCACTACACATGTATTGTGTATATTGTTAACATATGTTGCAGCATAGTGTTTTGTGCATTGTGTACGTGTGAAATTATGCACTGTGTTGCATGCATATGTTGTATTGAGCGTACAAAATGTACATGTTGCATACGGTTGCATATATCGAGTACATGCACACTAACGGATACTTGTGTGTATTGTAACATTATACCAGTTTATCATTAATAAATATGCTTATACCAAGCACTTTATTCCAATCTTTTCTTTACATTTTGAACTTTTTGTGAGATACATATAGTCTCAATATGTACTTTTCATGTGGTTAATAAATTTATATGTTGTTTTATTGAGACATGATGGTTATGTATAGGGATCCCTGACCATCATTTGCATTTCTTTAAATAGTAGTTATAGAATTGGACAAATCAATATACTTTTCGTCAAACATAGATATTTCCCATTAATCAATTATAATTTAATCATGCAAGCTTTTGAAAAAACAAGAAAGTGTGTCTATGAGACATGGGATTCCCCTCATCTCCCTACACCATGTCTTGTATTTTTAGAAATGGACCTAAACGTAAAAACATAATTCATTCATTTTGATTTTGGTGTTTTAACACCACTTTCAACAATATTTCAGTTATATAATGAAAATCAATATCTGGAAAAATGTTCCAAGCCCTCCCTTCAAAATCGAATGGTCATCACCTAAGTATGCTCATTTCTGTGTTGCATGTACAACCTGAAAACATCTTTGTATGTCTTTAAACCAACCTCCAAAGAAAAACTTTCACCCATTTGATGTTGAACTTCATTGGCTCTGGTAAAGGTTTGTGTTTAGATTTTAAATTTACAAAACAGTGAAAAACAAAAGTCATAGTTTTTAATGAGTAAAATATGTTTGTGTGATAAAGTCTCTGATTCTTCTGCCATCTTGTGCCCCATTGTACTGTTCATCCATGTCAATTGGTATCTGTCTTTCATCAACAACATCTGGTTCATTCATAAGCAATGCAACATTGTGCAGAACAGCACATGCCATGATGATGTTACAGGCTCTGTCAGGTTTCATTCGAATCTAGAAATATAATGGTCCTTCTAATTTTACCATGTAGATGATAATTTAGAGTTACTTCCCTTTCACAGGATACCATTTTCATTATAAGCAGTTATTATAATCATTGTATGAAATTTTCAACCTAGGCCCATAATGGATAATAAAGCTACATGTGTGACGAAATATTTGTTCCGGCATAATATTTATTACAAGGACATTTTTATTATGAAATAATTTTTCCATATGGAATCAATTTCTGGTAAGAATAAATATTATGCAGAAGAAATATACATTGATTTATCATAACATATTTTAATTCCGTTTTAATTTTTCAACATTAATAAAACTAAACTTATCAAAATAAGATTTGGCAGTTACCTGTGATAGCTGTAAAAATATGGATTTCTGTTCAAAAAATGTAAAAAAGAATAAAGGAGATCAAGATTTTGACAAAATTTTAATGAGATGGACAAATGAGAAAAGTGTCATCTTTATCATGTTATACAAAATGCTTATTTCAAACAAATTAAGATTGTGATGAAATAAATACTTAATACCTCCTCTTATCATGCCTTTTGTAATATAATTTCTTTTCAGTTAAAAAAATGATTAAAATATACCTCTGAATGAAGTACATGGAAACGTCTTTTCCATCTTCCAAAAGTGCGTTCTATTACACATCTAGAAATAGAATGATGCCTGTTGTAGCTTCTTTGGTTATCATTGGCAGGTCTCAGGTAAGGCGTCATAATAAATGGTCTGCATGGGTATCCACTATCTCCAAGCAATACCCCATAATTCCAATTATTCCTCACCGCTTCCAAGTGCATACATGCCTAATAACAAATTGAGAGATATTAGTATATGTATCAGTAGTGATACTTAAATAAAACAACAGGCAATTTTTGTGCGACTGTTTTTGTTGATTAAAAACAAAAATCTTTTTTTTTTAGAAAGTTAAGAAAAAAAAGTTTTCAGTCAAATCATGCAAAGTAATTAAGAAAAAGGATTTGTAAAATGTAACATTCTTAAGAAAGGAGTTGAAAGTACAAAATAACTTAATTGACTGAAAATATCAGAAAAATGAGTTACCTCTGGTCACCAAAAGATAAAATGATTTCCCTAAAAAAAAATTGCAATATTGACAGACAGGTAAAAATCAGTAGTGTGATAAAGAGGTAATATCACACATTTGTTCAATTTCAAACATTTTATTGATGATTCAATCAAAAGTATTGGACAACAGGCTATGCCTATTCACATCTTCTCCTATATACAATACAATATGGAATATCAGATAAAAGTGAGAATACCACTTGACTAGGTTTATTTTAATGTACTAATAAGTGATTGTTTTTATATTCCGTCATTGTTTTGACTATTATGTTAACTTTTAAAGCAGACAATTGATTTTTTAAAGGAAAAAAAGTATGTATAAAAAAAGAGAACTTGAAATTTTGTTAGTTGAAAATAGTTTAATTTATCTAACAACAATTTCATGCATGTAATAAGATAAGAAACAAAACTTACCTGTGAAGTTCTAAATATGTGGGCATCATGTGAACTGCCTGGCCAAGATGCATTGATATTGGTAAATTTTCCTGTAAAAGAAAGTTGGTTAACATTGACTTATTTTTTAGCTAAATAAACAGAAAAAATAATTGCCAATTATTTGTCTCCAATATTAAGGTGTAAACATTATAAGTGAAACAAGAGCACCTGCTTAATCAATTGTGAAGTTTTGGAAATCCATCATTGAGGGGAGGGGTATCTCTTCCCTGTATAAAAAAAAACTTGGAATGAAAAACATTACTTTCAGGACACTGATTTAATTTACTTTATATTATAAGCACACACAACTGCTCAGTAAAAAGTACAGGTCCATGTTTTATTTCAATTTAAACAATTGTTACTTTGATTTTAAAGGGTATCAAAAATAGAACAAAATACTCAAGATTTTTAGCTTTCCTATGTTTTTGTAAAAGCCTAGTACAGAAACATTTGCAAATCAATATGTCCAAGATTAAACAGTAAATCTTGCATGACAAAGGAGGGGGGAATTTTTAAACCTTGTAGGATATTTTGATGGCTACAATTTTTGTTTTCTTTTGGGTGCAGAAAATTACTGATAAGTGTGATAACATTCATGGCAGGTGCTTGCATTATTTTGATACAGACTATAACTCATTCTAAATTTAGTTTTTCAATTTCAATGTTGTAAGGGGTTTACAGTTCAAGGTGGACTGAATGGAACAGTAGTTATTGGCAAGTATCTTACCCTCTGCATCACAGATAGCCTGCACATTTATACTGTGAAAGCCTTTCCTGTTCACAAACGAGGCCTCATCTTCATGTGGAGCTTGAATGCGGACATGTGTCCCATCAACTGCGCCGATTACGTTGGGAAAACCTCGAGCTCCGACTCTGAAGAAGTCGGCCTTGATCTTGTTCCTTTGGGCATCTGACAGTGGCCATTTGATAAAACGATCCCTTTTTGGGCACAGTGCTTCAACAGTAGACTTAACAACCCTTGAAACCCTCCCTTTGTCCAAACCTTTAAGTTGAAAAAAAAATCACTTACACTTACAGTACTCAAATCTGAAAAAAGTACTGGCTAGCTATAAACACTCAAAAACAGGCAAAAAGTATGTATTTTTTCATTTTATACTAAGTATCAACATAATAATATCATATATACTACAGTGAAACCTTTTTCATAGATTCAATTTGAAATATGCTTCTTTATAAACTGTTTTCAAAGAGATATTTATTGTTTTCATTCATTCATGTGTTTTGAAATAAACATAAACATATTTTATTGACAAATTTGGGGCCCTCGAGGGGCATACAGTTAACGTATTAAGAAAGAAGATCCAAGTTTATAGCAAACATACAGTATACATACAGACAAAGTTTAGAACATAAATATTATTAATAATAATATATTAAGACTTGGTATGATACCGACGCAACATTTAGTTTAAATTCTGCTTACACTGAGACTATACAATACTGTTATAAAATAAAATGTGCTACACCTAGTGTGTCTCCAATCACTTGCAAGAAACTGCCACTGGCCAGAAACCTCAGAGTGATCATGACTTGCTGCTCCACTGTGAGGGCATGGTTCCTTCTAGTTTCTCTTTCTATGTCATTCCTAACCAGATCTGTCAAGAACATAATGCTCTCCCTGCCAAACCGGTATCTTTCTCTGAGTTCTTCATCCGTAAAATCAAGGGAGAGGGCATCTTTATTGCGAAAATGCCTTTCTCTGCGTTGATGTGGAACATGGAAATGAGTAAAGGCGGCCATATTTAACGCGTCGTTAAGATTTAATCCAGGGTCAAAATGTAATTAAATTTAACAACTTTTTAACGATATTTTAACGCAAAAAAAATTTGAACAACATTTAACGACAGCGTTCAATTTTAACGACTCGCTAACGACAGTTTAACGACTGCGTTAGCCTAACGACACTTTTGAACAACTGGGCCCAGGGTGTTAAAGACCAACTTTGATATTTTTATTTGGGGGGTGCTCCCATTAATAGGCATTAAAAATATCGAAGGATGGCAAAGTTCTTTCCCACTCTTGACTTAGACAAAGGTATTGCCAAGGTCTTTAACTGACTTAAGTGTCTAGGTGGGATAATGCACCTCAAGCCCACAGCAGGGTGTTAAAAACCAACTATGACATTTTGATTGACTGGGAGGTTGCCCCCATTAATAGGCCATACAAATATCAAAGAACGGCAAAGTTGTTTCCCACTTTTGGCTTATACAAAGGTATTGCCAAGGTTTTTAACTTACTGAAGTGCCTAGGTGGAATAATGCATCTCAAGCCCACAGCAGGGTGTTAAAGACCAACTTTGACATTTGGATTTGGGGGTGCTCCCATTAATAGGCATTAAAAATATCTAAGGATGGCAAAGTTCTTTCCCACTTTTGGCTTACACAAAGGTATTACCAAGGTTTTTTACTGACTTAAGTGCCTAGGTGGGATAATGCACCTCAAGCCCACAGCAGGGTGTTAAAGACCAACTTTGATATTTGGATTTTTTTTGGGGGGTGCCCCCATTAATAGGTCATAAAAATATCGAAGAACGGCAAAGTTCTTTCCCACTTTTGGCTTAGACAAAGGTATTGCCAAGGTCTTTAACTGACTTAAGTGCCTGGCTGGGATAATGCACCTCAAGCCCACAGCAGGGTGTTAAAGACCAACTTTGATATTTGGATTTGGGAGGGGGTGTGCTCCCATTAATAGGCATTAAAAATATCGAAGGACTGCAAAGTTCTTTCCCACTTTTGGCTTAGACAAAGGTATTACCAAGGTCTTTAACCGACTTAAGTGCCTAGGTGGGATAATGCACCTCAAGTCCACAGCAGGGTGTTAAAGACCAACTTTGATATTTGGATTTTTTTTTGGGGGGTGCTCCCATTAATAGGCCATAAAAATATCGAAGGACGGCAAATTTCTTTCCCACTTTTGGCTTAGACAATGGTATTGCCAAGGTCGTTAAATGACTTAAGTGCCTAGGTGGGACAATGCACCTCAAGCCCACAACAGGGTGTTAAAGATCAGCTTTGATATTTTGACTGGGGGAGCGCTCCCATTAATAGGCCATAAAATATCGAAGGACGGCAAAGTTCTTTCTCACTTTTAGCTTGGACAAAGGTATTGCCAAGGTATTTTACTGACTTAAGTGCCTAGGTGGGATAATGCACCTCAAGCCCACAGCAGGGTGTA
>MJUT01050390.1:111787-141046 GCA_002080005.1 Gigantidas platifrons | reverse complement strand
ATAAAGAGGACATTAAGACAGTCAGTAGAAAATTTCTCAAAAATATGTGGCAAAAAAAAAAATGGGACAACAACTCAACTGTATGAGATTACTTACAGGTACCAAGTGGGGAGCAAATAGGCACACTCTACGTACTATGTAATTTGCACTCATAAGATCAAAACATTACTATGATTTGAAGTGTACAATTCTGCATCGCATACCGTAACACAATTACTAGATAGTATTCAACTTCAATCTTTACGTATGTGTACAGGGTCGATGAAATCGGCTTCTCGGGCAAGTTTACAAGTCGAGATGGGTGACCCTCCATATGAGGAACGAAGAAAAAGTTTATTAGGCAAGTCATACCTTAATATTATTAGTTTTGATCATAGTCATCCTACAAAAAGTACTCTTCAAGATGATGTAATGTTTAGGTTTTATGACACTATTGTATAACTGCTCAAGATGTTCTCATGCCCAGTCATGTTCGTATACTGGGAAATGAACTAACAGACAAAGAAGCTAAGAATTCTATAAGTCTAAATAATGTATATGTATCTAATCCTCTATATAAAGAGGACATTAAGACAGTCAGTAGAACATTTCTCAAAAATATGTGGCAAACAAAAATGGGACAACAACTCAAAAGGAAGACATGTGTATGATATTAATAAAACAGTTAACTTTTCAATCACAGCACCTATGCTATATAGATATAATTAAATATTATTTTTTCAGGTTAAGGACAGGCTATATTAAACTCAATAGTTATTTAAATAAAATAGGAATCACAACACCAAATGTATGTGATACTTGGACAATACACATGTCCGCCAGCAGAGGTGAAAGTTTACATAAAACCCTATTCTAAATTACAATTTCTTATTATTTCAAGTGTAAATGAACTGATATGGAAGCAAACCATGCAAATATGTTCTTAACAGATTTTTAAACTTCTAGAAAAAAGAAGTTCAATAAGGGCTCTAGAGGTCAGATATCTAGACAATCGTAGTGGCTCAGGCTATCCAGTTGAGTGTTTCAGGCTCCTGGGAGCCTCTAGTTATAATGAGAATGTTTGTATGGAGTTATGATGTCAGTTATATTAACAGTACACCATTTTTCAGATTGAAAATTGTTTCAACAAATGTAAAAACATACAAATGTACAGCAACTTTGTTATATATTGTCTTCAAAAAGGCGATATAATTATAACCATGGGGAATGATAATGCTGGTAATTTGAGTAAATGTGTGATGCTGTGTTCCGTAAACATGATATGTATATATAAATTTCATTTTTTGTTGTGTATATCAATTCATTTATGGAAATGTTTCACGATAAATGCAGTATTACTTTGTACATTACAGTCAATAAGAAAACGGTTATTTTCAGGTCGAAAACCGTGTACACTGGTCCCTTACCACAATTATATGGTTCCGTTTTGCACATTTTCCAATTGAGATGTTTTCAAATTATTATTCTGCAAACATTTCTTATAGCAATTATTATTAATAACAATGTAGGGAAATATTTGCCTACCAGGCAAAAAATAAAAAAAGAAAGAAATTGCGAATTTTTGGTCACGGGGCACTACTTCAAAATTTGTCTTATTCCAAAAGCGTCAGTATCCATAAAATTCCACTTGGTCAAATGAAGTTTATTGATAAAAGTATCTCATGCCAAACTTTCATTAATTTTGAGGAGTTTTATCAGTTTCTGGGAATGTTTAAAGATAATGGATTTTTTAGCCTTTTTCATAATTTTTATCAAGTAAATTTAGAGTTATCTCCCCTTTCGCTATTGATATAATGTTCTGAAAATACTGTGTTGTAAATTTTCAGTTTATAGTTAGTTTATATGCACAAAAAGTATATTGAATATAAATTGTTAATTATTAATAAAATATATATTTTTCCAGTAATGTGTGAATTTCTTTGAGATTTTTCATAAATTGGCACACTGCCAATAGGTGGCGCTCTATCACGTGACATGATGTGCAAAATCATTTTAATTCTGTGATTTCCTATTATGGTGGTCACTATCTACCTCTGACCCAAATATGAATAAAATTTGCCAACCTTGCATGTATAGGTCATTGCATGGTTTTCTGATGGACTTGCACTTAAATTGATATAGCAGAAAAATTGCTGAGTTGGCGTTAAACAACAATCACTCACCCTAATTGATATATATGTATCATTAAATAGTGTCCGCCTTGAAATACTGTCTTCTTTTACAATTGACTTCGAGGACGGAATAAAACGCAGTGATGACTTCTTTCGGTCCATTTAAGGTTTTTCATTTGAAATATAGCACAACAGGACACAATTTCATAGGACACTATTTTGCCTTATATATGCACTCTTTGGGGTCCTTGTTGCTAATCTTTTTAGTTTGATGTGTTGTAATGTGTTTTACGTATCTTCGTCCTGTGTGGGCCGTCTTGGCCATGATCGTATGGTAGTTAGATTTGCAACATTATGTGATAAAGTTTGTCAGTGACTTGCGACAGGTCGATGGTCTTCTCTGGCTACTCCGGTTTCCTCTATCAATGAAACTGATATCACTGAAATAGTGTTGAGAGTGGCGTTAAATACCATAGCCCTAATCCTAATCCTTCGCCCTGTGTCTTGTGTGGCCAATGTTCCTAATGTGTCTGCCTTGTTCATTCGTGAACACCACAACGATGTACATTTACTATATTCACTATTCAATATTCAACTAGTTCATACATGCCAACCACTGAAAGGTCAAAAGAGGGTCATGACCCTCTTTCAACCAAAAAAAAGAAGAAGAGGGTCATAACGCGTAACGACGTTTTTTTACGTTTGAAATTAGATTCATCGTAATGACAAAGTTTTATTTTACATATTACAATAATATAAGTACAATAGAAAAACTGTTGTACAAACCATCTGAAGTAGTTTTGAAAGCTTCTAAATCAACAGCTACTTTAAGCCCTTGTTGTAATCAGTTGCTGCTGATTTAGATGCTTTGAAAACAACTTCAGATGGCTTGTACTCGTAACAAGATTCAACAATGTGGTTAAATTTACAAGTTAGCAATGCACACAGGCTGCTATTATTGAGTTCTGACCTAAAGTCTGTATGTATTTTTTGACAATACTGAAAGCTCTCTCACAGTCAGCATTGCTGTTTGGTAATACAAGCAAAGTCATGGCTAATTTAGAAAGAAGATTGAATCTTTTTCCCTTTACATTGCATATTTCCCCCCAAAAGAGTTCAATGTCATTGTCGTCATCACACTTTGGTAAATCATCTTTGGGTGCCAGCTGATAATCCGTGAATTGCTCTTGAAGTGCCTCCATCTCAGAATCAGATGTTGCCGGCCTAGATAACGACCTCTTTCTTCCCGACGACATTTTGTAAGAATGAAAAATATTTACGAAAAAAAGCAGTGAACAGTTCTCACAAACTTTCCGTCAAGCGATGTTTGTTAACAAGTATATTTGAAAAAACCCGAGAAACTCGAATGAATTTTAAGGCGATTTTAAATACTTACACAATTCCGATATTTCCGTGTTAAAACGGGTAATCCTGGCAAATTCCGTGTCAAATGACAGTCACGACGGGTGACAAAAAATAGCGGGTTACATGTCAATTTAGAGTGTGTAACACGGCGAAAGCGCGTTACTTGGTAAGTATGCTAGTGAATTGTAAAGTAATTCACTATTCAGGATCAAAAGACCAAAATAAACATTGAACTATTTTTTTCAATACATTTCTTATTTCGTATGGTAGTTGTATTCATAACTACATGTATAATCAGTGCCTATCACAGCTAGCGTTGTGATTTCGAATCCCGCTCAGGCGAGTTGTACTAGATATAACAATATGTGATAAAGACTGTCAATGACTTGAGACAGGTCGGTGATTTTCTGCAGGTACTGCGGTTACCTCTACGAATAAAGCTGACCGCCACGATAAAACCAAAATATTATTGAAAGTGACGCTAAGCACCATAACTCTAACCCTAACCTTCTTTAATGTGCTGTAACTTGACCGTCAGGTATCGACTTCAGATTGTATAATAAATCATCTGATATACTGTGATTTCGTTCATATTCGTGGATACCCATTGTCGTGGTTCCCAGAACAATTGTATTTTCGTGAATTCATAAGAAGGGTTTAAAGATACCAAAGAGGTAATCAGAATTCGTTGAAGAAGGAAAGACAACGCAATGGCCCAAATAAAAAGGACAATAGGACAAATAACGATCTACAAAACATACACATAAAATTAAAGATCGAGTAACTAAAAAACGGGGTTGAATTCAGGTGCTCCGGAAGGGTGAGCAGTTCCTGCTCCACTAATGGATCTTCCGGTCTAGTCAGTACATATATTCCGTATGGTAATCAATATTCGTTCAATTCTTAAATTCGTGATTAGTGAAAAAAAAAGACAGAATACCCGGAGAAAACCACCGACCTATCTCAAGTCACTGAAAAACACATAATGCTGTATCAAGTACACCTCACCATGCGCGGGATTCGAACTCACAGCATTAGCGGTGATAGTGCATAGCTAGTTATCAATCCAACAACCAGGACCATGACGGCCATCTCAATTTGAAAAAAACTGTGCATTAAGACAACCAGTAGATAGGTCAAGATTAAACTCTGCTTTAAGACAACCAGTAGATAGGTCAAGATTAAACTCTACATTAAGACAACCAGTAGAAAGGTGAACATTAAACTCTGCTTTAAGACAACTAGTAGATAGGTGAAGTTTAAACTCTGCTTTAAGACAACCAGTAGATAGGTCAAGATTAAACTCTACATTAAGACGACCACTAGATAGGTCAAGATTAAACTCTACATTAAGACAACAAGTAGATAGGTCAAAATTACACTCTGCTTTAAGACAACCAGTAGTAGATACAACATATAGGTCAAGATTAAACTCTACATTAAGACAACCAGTAGATAGGTCAAGATTAAACTCTGCTTTAAGACAACCAGTAGATAGGTGAAGATTAAACTCTGCTTTAAGACAACCAGTAGATAGGTCAAAATTAAACTCTGCTTTAAGACAACCAGTAGATAGATGAAGATTAAACTCTGCTTTAAGACAACCAGTAGATAGGTCAAGATTAAACTCTACATTAAGCCAACTAGTAGATAGGTGAACATTAAACTCTGCTTTAAGACAACCAGTAGATAGGTGAAGATTAAACTCTGCTTTAAGACAACCAGTAGATAGGTCAAGATTAAACTCTACATTAAGACAACCAGTAGATAGGTGAACATTAAACTCTGCTTTAAGACAACCAGTAGATAGGTCAAGATTAAACTCTGCTTTAAGACAACCAGTAGATAGGTCAAAATTACACTCTGCTTTAAGACAACCAGTAGTAGATACAACATGTAGGTCAAGATTAAACTCTACATTAAGACAACCAGTAGATAGGTCAAGATTAAACTCTGCTTTAAGACAACCAGTAGATAGGTGAAGATTAAACTCTGTTTTAAGACAACCAGTACATAGGTCAAGATTAAACTCTACATCAAGACAACTAGTAGATAGGTGAAGATTAAACTCTACATTAAGACAACCAGTAGATAGGTGAACATTAAACTCTGCTTTAAGACAACCAGTAGATAGGTCAAGATTAAACTCTGCTTAAAGACAACCAGTAGATAGGTCAAGATTAAACTCTGCTTTAAGACAACCAGTAGATAAGTCAAGATTAAACTCTACATTAAGACAACAAGTCGATAGGTCAAGATTAAACTCTACATTAAGACAACCAGTAGATAGGTCAAGATTAAACTCTGCTTTAAGACAATCAGTAGATAGGTCAAGATTAAACTCTGCTTTAAGACACCCAGTAGATAGGTCAAGATTATACTCTGTATTAAGACAACCAGTAGATAGGTGAACATTAAACTCTGCTTTAAGACAACCAGTAGATAGGTCAAGATTAAACTCTGCTTTAAGACAACCTGTAGATAGGTCAAGATTAAGCTCTGCTTTAAGACAACCAGTAGATAAGTCAAGATTAAACTCTACATTAAGACAACAAGTAGATAGGTCAAGATTAAACTCTACATTAAGACAACCAGTAGAAAGGTGAACATTAAACTCTGCTTTAAGACAACCAGTAGATAGGTGAAGTTTAAACTCTGCTTTAAGACAACCAGTAGAAAGGTCAAGTTTAAACTCTACATTAAGACGACCACTAGATAGGTCAAGATTAAACTCTGCTTTAAGACAATCAGTAGATAGGTCAAGATTAAACTCTGCTTTAAGACAACCAGTAGATAGGTCAAGATTAAACTCTGGTCTAAGACAATCAGTAGATAGGTCAAGATTAAACTCTACATTAAGACGACCACTAGATAGGTCAAGATTAAACTCTGCTTTAAGACAATCAGTAGATAGGTCAAGATTAAACTCTGCTTTAAGACAACCAGTAGATAGGTCAAGATTATACTCTGTATTAAGACAACCAGTAGATAGGTGAAGATTAAACTCTGGTCTAAGACAATCAGTAGATAGGTCAAGATTAAACTCCGCTTTAAGACAACCAGTAGATAGGTAAAGATTAAACTCTGCTTTAAGACAATCAGTAGATAGGTCAATATTAAACTCTACATTAAGACAACCAGCAGATAGGTCAAGATTCTTTGTTCTTATATAGTCGAGGTAAAGCACGCTTGCGTTAGTAATAGGTATGGAGGACCCAACTGTCAAGACATGCGCCGCTAATATACATTGGTACGTTTGTATATACATCATCAGTATATATAGCTTATAAACAGAAAGTTTAAACAATGATGGTCAACGAATATAAAAAAAACGAACGATCACCTCTCATCTCAACCCATTGAACATAAAAAAGCCGAAAACCATGATATATGATGTTGGACATCCAGGTCCTATCTTGAGACAGAATTAACAAAAATATGGAAAAGTGAAACCGGTTAATGGGACCCCAACATTTATAATGAATATTTTCTCTAGCAGGAGGTATAGAGGACCAAAATATCCAAATACGGTAGATATGGCATACGTCTACTACCAGGAGGTATAGAGGACCAAAATGTCCAAATACGGTAGATATGGTATAAGTCTACTAGCAGGAGGTATAGAGGACCAAAATGACCAAATGCGGTAGATATGGCATACAGCTACTAGCAGGAGGTATAGAGGACCAAAATGTCCATATACGGTAGATATGGCATACGTCTACTAGCAGGAGGTATAGAGGACCAAAATGTCCAAATACGGTAGATATGGCACACGTCTACTAGCAGGAGGTATAGAGGACCAAAATGTCAACAACGGTAGATATGGCACACGTCTACTAGCAGGAGGTATATAGGACCAAAATGTCCATATACGGTAGATATGGCATACGTCTACTAGCAGGAGGTATAGAGGACCAAAATGTCCAAATACGGTAGATATGGCACACGTCTACTAGCAGGAGGTATAGAGGACCAAAATGTCAACAACGGTAGATATGGCACACGTCTACTACCAGGAGGTATAGAGGACCAAAATGTCAACAACGGCAGATATGGCACACGTCTACTAGCAGGAGGCATAGAGGACCAAAATGTCAACAACGGTAGATATGGCACACGTGTACTAGCAGGAGGTATAGAGGACCAAAATGTCCAAATACGGTAGATATGACACACGTCTACTAGCAGCAGGTATAGAGGACCAAAATGTCCAAATACCGTAGATATGGTATACGTCTACTAGCAGGAGGTATAGAGGACCATAATGTCCTAATACGGTAGATATAAGTCTACTAGTAGTAGGCTTGGCGGACCAAAATGTCGGTGGTTTTCTCTGGGTACTCTTGTTTGCTCCACAAATAAAACTTACGGCAACGATATAACTGAAATACCGTTGAAAGTGGCGTTAAGCGCTATGAACCAAACCAGCCAATCAATATATGCCGAAAATGCTAAACGTTATCCACAAGTGTCAAGTGCTTATTCAAATGCGTCACAATTTATAATCTTCTCTCAGTTTTAATTGTGATTCTGGATTATGCTATATGGGTTCTAGTGGCTTCATCTTGCTCAACCTTAAGTTTTTCAATGGAGTGCAATCTGATTAAGATCAGTTTGTACTAATACGCTATGCTCCCCTTTATATCTGAAATGTTTGTTATTGGTCGCTAGAAATCTTTAAAAGTACATTTTACTCTTATCATTTTTTTTTTTTGGTTTTGAGACATATCGTTCCCCTAGTATTACAAGGTCGTAGCTGTCATTTCTTAATTTTCGGATATTGAGAAAAAACGTTTTGTCGTAACTGCCACTTACTACCTTACAATGTCAAATATGGAAGTTGGTCTGAAAATTTTGGTTGATTTCTTCATGCAGATACGACCTTTTAATTCTACTTTAGAAAATTAGTAGATACGACCTCTTTAAAATTTAGCTATTTCCAAAGGGATATTACAGGAACCCAGTGTACCATCTTGTAGAGCTTTTGAAACAAAAATATAATAAGGTCGGATGTACCACTTACGACCTTGTAATACTATAGGGACGATATCGCCTTATTGGTCGCTAGCTTGAGACTGTTGATTAGAGATCATGTCCAGTAATGTAATAATATATATGCTATTAAAATTCACAGTTTCTAAATAATGCAATTACAGTTTTACCTGTTTATAAAGGATACTCAGGGAAACTTGAAAAAACATTATTTACTAGCGGTTGCCCTTTATATACAGGTTAAACTCATTTAAACGGTATAATGAGCTGGCTTTTATAGAGTGATTTGTTATATAGAGGTATCCTTTTAGGAAGGTTTGACTGTATTATTACAGCTAAGGTTATCCCCCCTCCCGGACATAGGTGAACTGTTTAGACCCTTTCGTTTTCTTGCTCTCAAAGACAATTTGGTTTTTCAATCTTACCGATGAAAGGGCAGCAACTCTTCGAAATTTAAATACATTTATAAATATACTTAGATTGACATTTAAAAAGCCTAATGCTCTTTTTTCAA
Source organism: Gigantidas platifrons (assembly GCA_002080005.1). Taxonomy (NCBI): domain Eukaryota; kingdom Metazoa; phylum Mollusca; class Bivalvia; order Mytilida; family Modiolidae; genus Gigantidas; species Gigantidas platifrons. The sequence continues at coordinate 132,061 of MJUT01050390.1, read as the reverse complement.
TCATGGAGAGTTTCAAGTTATGTAATATTATGTTTTTAATTAGCGATCAATCTAAAGACTTGATTCCCCCATTTATTCATCATTATAATTCAAATTTGAATTATTTCTAGAATGTGAAAATGAAAACTTGTATTTTGCAGGTTATGTGGAAAATTGGAAATTAGTTTGAGGTAAAAATAACATAAATTTTAGTTTGTATTCGTTGAAGTGTAATGTCTGCATTAATGTATATTTATTTTCTATGGCATAAACGGTATATATATACTATTCATCAAAACTTTATCCCATAAAATACAAAGAAAGGGAAATAACTCTTTGCAAATTAATAAAAAAAAATTTCATTTATTTAAAAAAAAATGTTCGTTAATAATTAGACAGCTGATTGGTGAGAAGCTTTATTGAATGATTTATTTTAATTTTACCTCACAAATAATTTGTTTTTTTTTGTGTTAGCCACTCTTTGCTGTCTTATGATATCATTTTAAGATTCTAGAATATGTTAGATTAAAAATTAAAAAGCTACTCAAACAATACTACGTTGCTCCTAGATTGAAATCATCGCTACACAATTTCTACGGTCGTCATCACAATCGAGTTGACCGCTATGAAATACCCATATCTCAAATGATAATGGATCTTTTACTTTTTACGTAGATTTTATCACCGACATGACTTTTACCGGATTTGACTCTATCTGTGATCAATACGACGGGTGTTTTATAAGAAGCAGGAACTGCTTATCCTTCGCACTGGAGTTCATCTCAGGTTTTTTGGTAAGGTCTGTGTTGCTCATTTTCTCGTTTTTTTCTGTGTGTTCTCCTATTATGTATCTTTACGTTCTGAGTTCCATGTTGTGATGTCCGTTACGATTTCTGCATAAAAACGATGTTCGGGTCGTCTTTACCTCTAAACGTTTGTACGGTAGCAAATGTCTTTTTTTTTTTTTTTTTTTTAATTGTTTTTACATTATTTATGTTAGTTAGTCATTAAATAGCATTTCGTAAAGACTACAAGTATGTATATTTTGTTCTAACATTTTACTGCATGCGAAACAATTGTCTTTTTCTTCAATCAAAAGGGCTTCAGCAGCTGTAAGTTTAGCCGGCTTTGTTTCAGTACTTTTATTTTACTTGTTGCTGTTTCATTTTCTTCTTTCCCACCCTGGTTATTTGTTTTAAGTTGTACATTTAGGCATGTTGTATTGTCAATCTTTCTAAGTTGCTTTGTATCAACAGATGTTTTGCAGACTTTTTTTTAATGAATTTTTTATTGGGAAGTTATTCTAGAAACGCGTCGTGTGCACTAATTTAGATATCTACATCTTTATATGAAATATGAAAGATAAATATAACTGTATGTAATGGTATTATCACTGGGTTTGTAACTACAGTAACACGACGGGTTCAACAAGAGGAGCAGAAAATGCCTACTCTTCCGGAGCACATGCGTTCTTCCCCGGTTCTTAGTGGGATTCGTGTTACCCGATCTTTAGTTTAATGTATACAGTTTTGTAGACTGTTGTTTGTCCTTTTTTGTTTTTCTTTTGACCATTGTGTTGTCTGCCTTTTTCGATTTTCGGATTATGAAGGCCCCTTTGGTATCTTCAAACTATTTTTCACACTATCTAGTGATAGTACAACAATCAAAACTCTATGAAAATGTGTAAAAATCAACAATAAAATTCGCATGAAAGATATTAAATATACCAATTCCATTACGACATTCATGCTACTGTTTCACTTGACGTACTGACGTACCGCTAAGGATTTTTATGACATATGCCAATTAAAATGATGTTCCATTGAACTGGCAAATGTTCTACTTATTCGGTTAATATTTACAAAGAACACGTATACGCTTGTTCTTCATTTGAAACATCTAATAGTTGAATCAAATCTTCCGGATTTATTTCTCCACGAACTAATTGTTCAAGTTCTAAATAGCCGTTGTGCTTTATACTGTCCAAAACCGATCGCCCCTGGTGGTATTTTATTGTCATGTCAGCATTATGCGCAAGAAACAAAGTCATTAAAGAAAGAATATCATGGATACACTTTCCATGCTCACTTCTGATCTCAGCTATTGAGTACTGATGATATTGGTCGACAAGCAGGTGAAAGGGCGTCTTACCGCAACTATTGACCACATTGATGTCAACGCCATTAGCTATAATAATCCGTGTGACAGCAACGCGCAATGGACTACACCAGACTTTGTCATTCTTGTTTTATGTGCAGGCATAATGCAGTGGTGTATTGCCGTAGATATCTTGAACAGTCATATGTTTTTTCGAGCTTTCAAATTGGTTTAAAATAAGTAAAATAATTTTCAAACAGAAAGGTTTCATTACTCTTGTTATGTGGTGAAAAGAACTTTGATAATTTTTATCTCTTTGAAATGGATCCGCGCCATATTTTAACATTTCTTTCACTACAAAAAGACTTGTATTTTGATGATGTATTAACATATATTGGAAGGGTGATCTCCCTTCATCGCTGTCCAAAGTTGAATCTGGTTCTTCGCCTATCATTTCATTGTTTTGCATTTTTCTATTAACGTCGGCGCCATTTCGTAGCATCTCAATGATCACGTGTGATTGTACATGACGTTTGAACGCCACATGTAGCGGTGTTTCACCGTCATCATTATACATGTTAATATCGACTCCTCTGTCGACACGGGCTGATATTGACGTTGTTGATACTTGGAAATTCTGTCCATATTTAGAATAAGCGATAATCAAATGATGCAAGGCGTTACCTTTTTCATCTCTTTGATCAGGCGATACATTTTTAGGGAGAAACTTGATTGTTTTTGTTCTAATTCTGTTAATACCGACGGCTACAATCAATGGTTTACCAAATTCTAAATCTGCTTTATTGTCTTGTAGCAATTCAGGGCATCTAACAACATAGTTATGGGATACGCACGCCATAATGCAATGATGAAAGGGAGCTAAACCACCACTGTCTTTTAAATTTGGATTAGCACCATGTTTGAGAAAGAGTTCCATAATTCCATACATGTCATGTTTATGATATCTACATGTCGTTAAGGCATTGATAAAAAGAGGCGTTCCGTCGGTATCCCTTGTATTAATATAATCAATCTGCTCGAATAATAAACTTAAAACCGATAACCGACGACTACGCTCGTGGATTTCCGCAATACAGTCTTTAATCAGCACATGGATTTCATCGCCTTCAAAGCAGATTTTCGAAAATAGTTGTTTCTTTTCTGGATAATCAAGTAAAGAAAAAAGTAGCCAAGCGCTGACACTTCTCACGTGTTCATCTTTTGCACATGTTTGAGCTATTGCATCCATATCATCGCCATTTAGTCCAAGACAACATTAAAATACAATTTCTAGAAGAGAAATATTACATTTTGTTAAGAAGAATTCAATGTTCAAAATGAAATATTGTTTAAACTCTTCATTCTTGTAAATAAATGAATGGCTTTCTGTGCATTGTCTAGGTAACGTTTGGAATGTTTCGTTATTTTACAGAGTTGTTCAAGGGGTCTTTTTCCACTTTTGTTTTGCTTGTATATATCTAATTTAGAGAATGGAGGGCTTAGCAACTCATCGGCAACTTCATATTGTTCTGAACAAGTACCTTTTAATAAACAATGCAGTGGTGTTTCACCGTTATCATTTGTAGCGTTATTGTCAGCCCCGGCCTTTAGTAGCGTACCAACAACTTTACTCCTTGTACTCTTGGATAGTTGATTAATTCCCTTACAAGAGCAGGCTAAGTGTAAAGCAGTGATCCCGTCAGAATTTTCCATGTTGATTATCATTTTCGTTCGTTCTTTTGTTAGTGAACCAATAATTATTTGGACAATACTTTCTACCTCATGTATTCTTTGTTCAGGTAAAAGTATGCAGTGGAAAATTGTGTTGTTCTTTTTATAAGTTACGCTGAAATCTATTCCGTTCTCAATAAACTCATGGACCATGTCTGATTTCAATTTACCACTCATAGCGAGTTTCATTGCCACTGTATAGCCTTCTATCCTATAATCGACCTCATTTGCGTCGAGATTGTCATCGCTAACATAGCTTACAAATGTATCTACATCTAAGTCGTGAGAAGAAACGGAAGTACATTTTGTATTTCCGGTTAAATCTGTACATGGCATCTGCTCGTGTATATCATTTTCATTATGTATAATCTCAGAATAGCTTTCAGGTAAACTCAATACAAATTTGGCCGTGTACATTTCCACGAATTTTATTTGTGCTACAAGTGGATCAATTTCAAAGTTATATATTCCATAGCTAATGACGTCATTTTGTGCTATTGGCCTCGTGTCATTCGTGTGATATTCTTTTGCTCGATGATTAACATCAGCTTGGCGCTCTAGAAACATTCTTAACCCCGGAGTTGTGATAGATGTAAACATTGGTGTTCGTTTCCATTTATCTTCCATGTTTATCACTCTTCGTACATCTTCAATAGGAAGTGCTTTCAAGATAGGCTCCAGAATTTCTATCTTTTTAATAAAGTATAGAACGGTTTTACCGTCACGATCTACGGTATTGACTGACGCTCCATTAGCAAGGAACTCTCGAAATATAGCTTCATTATTGGAGTAAAATATTGGCGTTCTGCCATATATATCTCTCTGCTCTAATAGGCAACCATTTTCCATGAAATATTGTATTAAACTTTCATGCTGAACTCGATGTAGCAGCGTTTTTTCGCCACTGTCCTTTTGGTCAAAGTTTTTATCGACGTCAGCCTCGACCAACAGATTTACCATTTCAATGCTTTTAGCGAAAGGTAACAGCGACTGGGATGAAATACGTTTAGATTTATAAACTAATAACTTTGCAATTGCAACGTTATCGTAGTCTACGGCGTACCAGAATGCTGTTCTATCATACTTGTCTGCCCAATTTGCATCACCCCACCATCTAACAAAGTACAGATAGTTGTCGTAAAATTGTTCTCATTGTCCCTTTCGACCTCTTTATGGCAAAAGTTTATAGCCTGTATCAAAGGTCTGTACTTGGAGTTTTCTTTGAAGTGAGCACCTTTTTTTTTAATAAAAAGGGTACCGTTATATTTTAATTCAAGTCTTCGCCAAAAATACTTGCTTGGATAGTAGTCATGCCATCTTTGTCATGAACAATACAGTGTTGACAAAAGTGAGTTTGAGATCTACGTTCTTCGTGTAATGTGCTATTTATATCTGCTTTCAGATCAAGAAGAAGTTGCAGAACTGGGATTGGATACCCAAACAAACAAGATGGAACTAATGCTGCCGATGCTTGAATTCTAACCCAAAATGTATCTTCAATAAACGTGTAAAATTTTCGATGCAACAGTGAAGATAAAAGATGCTTCACGTTCAATGAGGCCGACCAATACAAGAGGGATCCGTTGAATAGGGCACCAAATGAAACCCTCTTGTTCCGTTACCGGTAGAATATAGCAAAGTTTCTCCCTTGTCAAACGCTCTATGCTATCCATAAAACAATTTACGAATCTAGGATTGGTAAATGCTTCATGTCGACACACTTCTCTGATATTTCCGACTGCAATCTCTTTAATAAATCTGTTCGCCAAATCTTCAAATACTGTTTCGCAAATAGTAACAATCTCATCATCAACAGACTTCTCATATTTTTCCGTGCGAATACGATTGCAAATAAATGTAAATGGTAGCCATTTGATCGCCTCGTGTTCGAGTGTCTGACTAAACGACAAACACATAGCTTCTAAAACGCACGAATGTCTGAACTGTACTGTTAACCGTTCCTTTGTGACGAATGCTTGGTCAACCCTATTTAATGCCGAATGAAGTCGCGTACTTAATTGTTTCACACTTGGAAAATGTACAATGTTTTGTAGCAAGAAAAACTCGTTACTCTCACTACACATTCGATGAATTGTTTTCTCTTTTATTTCACCATCTTTAATTAATAAGAAAACAAGTAAGGCGTATACATCGGGGTCGTGGTGGTGAAGCATGTGTACTGCATCTCTAACGTTTTCTATTGGAGAGTTGAAGAACTGTTTCCCTTTGCCAAACAGTTTGTCATTTAACGTAAACATATGGACTGAGTTTGGGAAACCAACTACATATTTACATTTACCAATTGCTTTTTTTTAGTGTTTTGTTCATTGAATTGTCTTTTCTGTTTTTGAAAAGGTGTTTTTCTAGCATTTCGAAACGTTCAGTATGTGATAATTTAATTTCAGACAAGTCCACAATATTGGTTTCCTCTAAGACCTTGTTTGGTGTTAGACATGGTTTTATTCTAGATAAGACACCTTTACGACATGTCATTACAACATATAAGAAATCGTCATGGTTGACTCTCTGGTCGGTACTTAGATCTATCTGATTGATCAGTTTTTGGTTGTCATCATCTTGTGTTGAGTTTCCAAGCCCAAAAATATCATCCACTAATACAATCTGAGGTATTTTCCAGCGAACATGTTCTCGCCATTGCGAGATATTGTCTATTTCTTTCAACGTATAACCTTCATCAATCTTCTTAGCTACCAGCTTCATTCCTATAAGTGACTTACCGTCACCCGACGAGCCTGTAATTAATACATAATGATTTTTCTTAAGTTTGTCCATAGCTTGCCTGAACCCATCTGCTTCCACGAATATGTCGTCCATTGATTCAACTTGTTCCCGAAAAACCTCTTCTCCTGTGAAAATATGTAAACACAAAAACAATATTAGAAACGGGCATTATGAGCTATTTCTAAACACCCGTTATTAAATAGTACCACATGTAAATTCTCGTGTAAAATTGATAAATTGATGAGTAGATTTTAAAACTGTTATAACTGTTTGGTATTTTGTTTATTCATTTTAATATTGAACCAGTTCAATTTATTAGATATATTAAAAAGGCCCAATTCAAACATTCATCCATGCATAAAATTTGTCATATGTAAAAATATACCTCTGATGGTGGACTATTAGGCCCCGATGGTATCATCCGGACAGTAGTCAGAGTTCGGCACAGATTAACTTTGATCTAAATTCAGAGTTCCTAAATAATATAAGTATTAATAAAACTAGGTGACCTTAGACGATTTATGCTATCCTGTTGAGGCCCTTTATTTTTCTTGCTGATGAAGATTAATATTTTATGTTATTTATAGAAAGGCTGCTACCATTGTCGTATGTGGAAACTATTTTCATGACCACATCATTTCACCAAGTGCTGAGCTTAGGGCCCTAAGATCTAGTTAGTCCACCTTAACCAAACCACGAGAGTGGGCGGTCACGTACGTATGTGCTAGTATAGATTTTTCCTTTTTGAATGATTTTACAATTGCATTTTTGAACTCCTCTGACGGTGTGGTATTTGTTTTCTCATTTTATCTATGTTGAAGCATACACTACTACATTACTGAGGAATGTCACAAAAATATTTTTAGCAAATATTTAGCGCCATTGTAAGACATAATAGTGTCCTGTGAAATTGTGTCCGATTGTATCTTTCTCAAATGAAAAATCCACAGCAGACCAAAAGAAGTTACCTGGTGGACACTATTTAATCCTACACCATTTCGTGTATTGTAAAGGTTTGTTTTATTCAATATGTTGTTGATTAGTTTGGATATTAGTAAGGTTAAGAAAAGGATAGCTCAACGCCAGTTTTTGTTTCTTAAATGGTCGTTATAGTCCATGTACTGTTGTGATTCCCGTTATGACATTGGCAAGGTTAATGCAAAATCGATATATTAGGTTGAAGTTATCACTTCGAAAGCTTTACAGCCGCCATCATGCATTACCGTTCCGGAATATCTGTGTCATAGATGACCACTGATACAATGCAAGTTCTGTTTGCCGTTCTCACAATCCCTCCTCTTTTATGACTTATCACCGGATGATTTACACAATATTCAGGAACTGCTCAACCTTCCGAAACACCTGTGTTTACTCGCTGTTTGTCGTCTACATATTTGGATTTCTGTGCAGTAGAAAGTTTAAATAGTGATGGCCAATAATTCCACAAATAAAAAAAAAAAAAAAAAAAAAAAAAAAAAAAAAAAAAAAAAACAAAAACAAAAACAAAAAAAAACACAAACAAGATCATGCTATTGAGCGTCCTGGCCTGGTACAGGCACAGAAATGTGGCGGCGTTTAATGAGATTCCACTCTCTGATAATTGATTTCTAGCAACAATACAGATACAATACAAACTGAATGACAATATAAGCATGGATAGTCGTTTAGTTAGATGCAACTAGTCTTGGGACAAAACATTTATAACGGATACTTTTGATTGTCCCCTCTTGTATCTTCAAACTTTTCTATAATAATGCAATTTGTTGTACTAACGTCTTGTATTTTCTACCTCTTTATTACATCGTAAATAGTAATTTATAGTACCATGATCACCGGACACAGCGTTAGTCGCCCTCAAGTTAAGTGCAGAACCTGAACAATATAACATGAAATAGGGCTAGGTTTATAATGTTTAACGCCATTTTCAACAATATTTCAACTATATCGTGGCGATGATTTTTTATTGGCGTAGGAACCCGGAGTACCCGTAGAAAACAGCCGACCTGTCGCAAAAAAAATGTACAATCCTTATCGGTATTCTGATGGTACGAATTGTGCGCCGCTACCTGCCGATTTGTTTCTACACGTTTATGAGGCAGACTTCCGTCAATGGTTTCTCAAGAATAAAGACAGAAATTTAGCTATATCAATTCTCTAGCCGGTTATTATCAGAGCACAGCTGCAGACTCACATGCTGCCCAAACAAGGCTACTTTACTCCTAGTTTGAGGTCACTATGAAAATTCTACGGTCGTCAACGTGATCTGGTTGACCGGTACGAAATATTCAAATGACAATGGATCTTTTCCTTTATCCATACGTAGATTTTTATCGGACTTCGATATATATATGAGTAACACGGCGGGTGTCTTATAAGAAGCAGGAGGAACTACTTACCCGTCATCAGTACCTTGTTTCACCCCAGTTGTTGGTGGGGCTGTGTTGCTCATCTTTGGAGTTTTTCGTGTTGTGTTTTTGTTTTGTTTTGTTTGTCTGCGTCCTGTGTCTTGTGTGCGAAATGTTGGCAGTGTCTCTGGATTGTCCATTCCTCATTGTCCCTTTGGTTTTCTCTAGCGTTTATATAATAGTCAGAATTCAACAAAGATCTCGACTCTACTAATTATAACTTAAACAAGCTACGGGCTTTGTTAATTCTTGTTAATTTTCAAATATTTACAGCTTACACCATTGTTTTGTATCTCATTCCATTTCCGTCTTCAGATTATTCCCCTTTGGCATTTCCAAACTTTTCTTGAATAACGAAAGAAAAACGACTTATATTTAAAATGTTGAAGAGTTAGTACATGTACAACCTATGCTTTAGTGTGGTTCGTACTACTCGATCTTTCATTTTATGTGTATGTTTTGTTGATCGGTGTTTTTCTTTTTGTACTTTTTCGTTTGGCCATTATGTTGTCTGTCCTTCTTCGATTTACTGCTCTGATTATCCCTTTGGTATCTTCAAACTCTTCTATATAACAAATAAGTACACACTTTCTGATGTATTATCCTCAGGTACTGATATTCCATCATGTGTCTTCACTGAAAAAAAGGCGAGTAACAATGTTAATCATAACGGCCTCGAATACAGAAAACTCAAGTTGTAGCATTAAAGACGAGTTTATAGACAAAAAGGACAAATAGCGATCTACAAAACATTACATATAAAGCTAAAGATCGTGTAACACGAATACCACTGAAAACCGGGTGTGAAATCATATGCTCCGGAAGGGTAAGCAGTTTCTGCTCCAGTAATGATGCAAATTATATGGCTGTATGATTCACAGATTTATATCCCGTTCATTAGGAACATAAACCAGTCAGTAGTTCGTAATGGTTTTGTCTGCAGTATTAATCAGGTAAAAAATCACGCCCAGAAATATTTTTTTATAAAACGTAATTGATAATGAAAAGTCATTTTAAACAGTGGTTGTCAAAACAAATTTTAAAGATACCAATGGTATATCCAGAAGCCGAAAATAAAGAAAAAAAAGGACAAACATACAATGGCCGACAGAAAAAACACAAAAGAGCAATGATGTACAAGACAGAAACAAAAGATTGAGCCACACGAACCGAACTAAAATCCGAGAATGAACTCTTCTAGTGGCACCCATTGTGTTACTCTTGTTAAAAAAGGAGGTCCTGTTTCGGGAAATACACAAAGGTATGAATGGCTTTAATAGGTAAATAACATCTCTCTTTGATACTTGGATTTATAACGACAAACCAGATATGGACAAACAATATAAAAAGAAAAACAAACTTGCATGCCACATATGATTTACACAGCTTCACACAGACTACCTCTGAAACATAAGCCAGCCTTTACTATTTAAGTCATTTTCAATAGAACTTAGTTTTCATATTGTCGATCGCTAACCATGTTGTAACCTCCAGCCAAAGAACCAAGCAGAATGTCAGCTATATTCAGATCAAGTTCAACAATATATAAATACTATATAGAAATGAGCGAGGGGTTGGTAAACTGGAAGCGACTTATGACTGCTACAGTGACAGAATGGAGAATCTGGTAGGGCCGACAACATTAGTTTTTTGTAGTGGCACAATGCTGTTACTCTTTTTCTAAGCTGCAAAAGAGGTGTTTAACGTGAAGAGAGCTACTACCTTAAGGTCCACGGTCCTGTATCATAACCTCTCACCCCTTATCAACCACAAGGGGACGTGCTGAGAGCCTACTTTGGTTTGTGCCATGAAAACCTTCACTAATATCCATTATACGTACTTAGTTAATACAAACTTACTTGTTTCTACTAGAGGATCAGTGATTGTGCTGACATGTCGCATGCTTCTGAATCCAGCTACTGTAACTGCAAAGAATGACTATGAAATAAAATACATGTAAAATATAAAAAAAACAAAATAGTTCAAAACAAGAACATTTCATTTTTTTAAATATAACTTTCACAGTTTAATAAATCACCCGACCCATCCGGAAAATATTTTATAAATACATTTTACAGGTAAATAAATATATACGGAAAATATATTATAGCGAGAACCATGTCAATTTAAATGACAGATTGAGTAGTATTCAAACCCATTATAAAATCAACAGAGTCATGTCAGTCTAAATGTATTAAAAATTTGATTCATCGGTAACAGTAGATATTAAATAATGGAAGAAGAAGAATGCAATGATATAGTTACATATATACAAGTAATCCAAAAGTATCCACAGAATGCAGAGACTAGTAATGTTTGATTTACAAGTATTACCACAATATATTAGTGAAGAAGATCATGAAACAGAGAGTGAAAATTAAATTTTGTGTATTCCTAAACCAAAGCGACTGAGGAAAAGTAACAAGAGAAAATCTTATGAAAATTATTAAAACATTGTAATTGTAATGATTTATATATTTACTTAAAAAATACTGCAGTAATAAAGAAATATTACACTAGCATTAAGTACATATTTATTTGCAGCAATATAAATTAATTAATTGAAAAAATTAGTAGCATATAAAATCATATCATTTCCTCTATAATATTTTTGCGGGATGAAATATAATATGCAATGTTATCCACGGATATATTTTAGTATTCAATTTCTTCCACCTCATCCGGAAAATATATAATAGCATTGGAAGAAATTTAATATTGAAATATTGTCCAAGGATACTATTTTATATTAAAAATATTCCGCCGGAAAAAATATTATGGAGGAAAAAATAAAATGTTACATTTTCACCTGTTTTAGTCGTTCTTATTGTGCATCCGTCATGGGTTGTCAACTTTGTTTCTTTAAGAAATAAGATCCCTAATACAGTGCATGTTAATAGTTAGAACACCACGTCTCTTAACTTGAAATTACATGTATTCATTTCATCACATGCTATTGGTTCATGTTACGTATACTAGTAATTTATTTAAAGTAGATATGCCCATTCTAATATAAACGTAGATTTGTAAGTGTTCGACTCGTTTCTGGAATAACGTTCATCAGGTAAGCTCATTATAAATAGAATTCAAAGCTAAATAATTTAAAAGTCTTTGGGAACGAGTAACTCAAATAGTCTAAACATAATAGCTATGATTGAATAAGATATCTTGCTGAAGGAGGATAACCTTAGTTTTAATAATAATTTGATCATTTAGGAACTGTACATTTATATACTAAGTACATATATGTCTAATATATCTTGTCCGTGTAGAAACAACCAGCAGAGGTATCCTACCCATCGATAGTAATATAAACGTAGATATAAGTACATATATGTCTACTATATCTTGTCCGTGCAAAAACAACCAGTAGAGGTATCCTACCCATCGATAGTAATATAAACGTAGATATAAGTACATATATGTCTAATATATCTTGTCCGTGTAGAAACAACCAGCAGAGTTATCCTACCCATCGATAGTAATATAAACGTAGATATAAGTACATATATGTCTAATATATCTTGTCCGTGCAAAAACAACCAGCAGAGTTATCCACCCCTTGATAGTAATATAAACGTAGATCTAAGAACAACCAACGCGTTTCTTGAATAACTTTAATGAGGTACATTTTTGTAAGTTCAAAATTTTTCAAAGCCAAATAATTAAAACGTTTATAGCCAACCAAAGGATAGCAACAATCAGTCCAAGATCACATGTGCTTTAGTTTTAATATAATTACATTTTTTAAGGAGAACGAGAGAGAGAGAGAGAGAGAGAGAGAGAGAGAGAGAGAGGGAATTAGAGAGATTTTTGGAGTTTAACGCCACGTTCAACAATATGGCTGTCAGTTTTATTGGTGTATCGAGTACACATCGCCATGAACGGGGTTCGAACTCACAACAATTGTGGTGATAGGCACTGATTCCACAGGTAGTTGTAAATCCAACTACCATTCGATCACGACCGCGATGGACCCTGTTAAAGTCTTTGAAGTATATATATATATGTACATATTTTACCTTTTAAAAGATTTACCAGTTTTAAAAAAATATAAAATATCAATCATTTCCAAAATGATTTTTGAAATACGATATGAAAGATAATTATATTTAATTTTTTCTTACATAAAATGTACATTATTTATCATTCTCATGAAAACCGAGAATAAATTAATGAGATTTATCTATTTTGAAAGAATTTTTACAATACTTGTTTAATGAGCGAACACGACTGAATGAGGACACTGTTTAAATTGGTATGAATATAATAGTAAAATATTTTACCAATATTAATATTCAGTTATGACCTGACCTTTATGAAAAGTTAATATCCATAATTATCAAATTGAGGAGTTATTTCCATAAGTTCAAAGGGCTGAGAAAAATTACTCTTTCCAAATTTGATAATTATGGGTATATACTTTTCATGAGAATGGAGCATACAGACACATACACACACTCTTATATATTAGTGATATAGTGGTGATTTATAATAACAATAAATATAGAATAACGGCCATTTTGAAGATCGAGATAGACACTATCGCTAATATCTCAACGAGACCGATGGAATATTTGTGATAATATATGTCAAGGCCTTAATAACTACATTATTGTTTTTATCGATGACGTCAGAATGTGTTTTGTGTCAGACTGACTAATAAACCGGCGCATGTGTTACGAACTGACCAATTTGTTTTGTGGATCAAGGTCAGTTCAGTGACCCAGACTTTATCAGAGGCATACATCAAAGGGAAAATATCTAATTTGCCGATAAACGTAGATTTCAAATTTAGTGAACAAGACGCGTTTCTGGAATAACCTTCCTCATGGACGCTTAAAGCCAAAAAATATAAAAGCCATATAAAAAATTAAAAATAAATATTGTAATACTTGACCTAATTTCTGATTTGTTGTTGCAAATGATGGAGAAAACAATGCTTTACATGTGGTTAGAGTTACGGTTATGGTGCTTAACGCCACTTTCAGCAATATGAGAAAACCGGATCCGGAGTACCCAGAGAAAACCTTCAACCTTCCGCAAATTACTGACAAATGTTATCACATAATGTTGAATGGAGTACACCTCGCCATTGTCGGTATTTGAACTCACAACATACAGAAGTGGTGATAGGGACTAATTGCATAGGTTAGTCGTAAATCCAACTACCATACGACCACGACCACGAAGGTCCCTTTTTAATTGAATTTCTTAAGACAACACAGATGCAAACAATTTAAAAATCTCAACAAATTCGCTTCCATTTAAAAAGACCACACACGATCACAAAAAATGAATGGCAACATAAACATGGACAATACAATGACAGTGTCAGTGAATGCTTGTAGTTAACTGACCTCTGGCTAAGAAGGTATAATATAATCTACTGGTTCAAGATCATTGCTCGTAGGGCAAAAACATAACTGATACTTCTAACAGATTTAACATAAACATAAACATCTTAAGACAATAATGGAGAACAGAATAAATAGGTCATCAAATTGTTGATAGTGTAACCGGGGTGGTTTTCTCTCTATATATTGGTGTTGGTGTTTCTTGACTTTAGTGATGACAAACTCCCTATTACGTTGTAAAATGTATTCACTTAATCCATTAAGATAAAATATTCAAAATATAAAATAATTAATACACTTTAAAATAAATGTCCAAAATATAATAAGTCCAAAAATCACTCGGTGATATGTGCCTCCTCTCCAATTTAAACACTTCCACGTGTTTGAGCTTAATATCGTCCTCTGCGGTTGTCGCGTTTTCTTGGATGGTAAAATTGTCCGCTACTACATTGATAATGACTTTGTACAGAGTTCTGATCCGGTTTATAGAAATTTTGCCCATATGTCAAATCTGGCTGGTAGTTCTGCTGCAGACCTTGGTGATGTTTAATCATTGTGCTTTGCTGTTGCATTTCTTGCTTGCACTTCGCCAATTCTTCTTTCGCACTGACTACTACCTCCATAAATGATGATTTCTGATATTCTAAGTTATCTGTTTGATTGAACAAGTCCAAATATTTCGGATGGTTAAGCACTATTTCATTTATATTTCCATAATTTTTATCCTTTTCCTTGTAATATAACCTTCTAGTTTCAGTATGTTCTGTTATAAGTCTGTAGTTTTCACTTTTCAATAGTTCGATTTGAAAGTGCATTTGATAAATATTAATTCCTGCAAGATCTACTGATTGAAATTTTAACAACTGTTCATTAAATTCTTTGATCTCTTGTTCATATTTTTTTCCTTCACTTTGTTTTTCTTTAGATTCCAAATTCCACTCATTCTTTATTTTCAATATTTCCTCTCCCTTTATGCTTAGCTGATTTTTTCTGTTCTTTAATTTTCAAGTCTTTCTCCTTAAGTTGTTCTTTCACGTTTTGTAGTTCCATTTTGATTGCATGTTTTGTGTCTAAATTACACATGAAAGTTGTGTTCCTTAAATTCGCAAATGGCATTTCACGTACTTGTTGTTTTCTCTCTATAAATGCCTCCATTCGCTTACTATCTCTTTCTGTTTTACTTTTCGATTTTTGTTTTCTCTGGTTGCCTAAATGGTTTGAATTTGTATTTACTTGTTCAAACTTAGTCCGGGAAAAACACATTCTTCCATAATGTCCCTTCTTTCCATATTTAAAACAATTTTTATACGTTGCCAAACATACCCATTGATGAATTAATCCACACTTGCCACATTTTGGTATTTGACTGGTAAAATTCCGTAGTATCCATTGCGGTCTCAAGTTGAATTCCATTTCGTTCTTTGGTTCTTTTAAATGATGTTGGTATTGGGGAACACTCGCTAGCTGCTGATGAAGAGGTACTTGGGTCGTGTGTTGAGCTAAAAAGTCAACATGCTCGGGTCACTCCGCCATATGTAACCGGGGTGGTTCTTTCTCTATATATTGGTGCTGGTGTTTCTTGACTTTAGTGATGACAGATTACGATGTAAAATTTATTCACTTAATCCAAATTTTCAACAATTACAATGAACAATATCAGCATAACAATCTGAATCCACGATAGTAATTCTTACTAGTTGTCGATTAAGTACGTCACTAAGTTGTTCTTAAGTTGTTAATGAACATCAAATTTTACACAAATATTTATACCCTTAAGAATTTAGAAATACTACAATTAACAAACATGTTGCGACATTGACATTGAGTAACAATATTCACTCTAATTAATACAACAAATAAATTATTAGTATTTCACTTATTAAATTAATATTTCTTCATTATATTATTTTTCACACAATCTATTCTATTTGTTTATGGTTACAATATATTTATGTCATTTCTATCACAACGAAGTGTCAACAATTAAAGTATCAACATATTTACTTCAACATGCCATTCTATGAATTTTCTAAACCATGATTCAAAATAGTAATAATTAAGATAAAATATTCAAAATATAAAATAATTAATACACTTTTAAAATAAATGTCCAAAATAGAATAAGTAAAAAAAATCACTCGGTGATACAAACCTAGATTTCGCCAATTTCGGCGCTAAATTACCCTACAATGACGTTACCGTGACGTCGCGAAAACAAGATACCGCATTCGGCAAAGTAATTATCTGCCCTTGCTACTGTATCGTATTCCCTTAATCAAGTAGGCCACTATGAGTATGTACTTATGTTGTGGTTTTATTGTGTTCAATGGGGGCCTTCGTGTTCGATTAACAACTACCTGTGCAATCAGTGCTTATCAACAATAACGTTGTCAGTTCGAATCCCGCTCAGACGAGGTGTATTCGATACAACATTATGTGATAAAGTTTGTAAGTGGCTTGAAGAAATGTCGGTGGTTTTCTTCGGGTACTCCGGTTTCTTCCATAAATAAAACTGACCGCCACGGAATAGCTGAAATATTGTTGAAAGTGGCGTTAAGCACCATAGCCCTTTCCTGTTCAGATGAGAGGTGATTGGTCGTTTTGTTGATATAGGTGGAATTGCTGACAATCGCTGTTTAAGGTTGTACCATACACTTCATGTAAAATTTGATCTGCTCGTTTAATTTTCTTATTTTTTTGGGCAGTGTGTTTGAATAATAAATATCAAAATTTTAACAAATTCCAACCAACAGACTCAAAGCTATAAATTCACTAGCCACATATCAGCTTTTCTCTCTGTGGGTTTGGCCACCGAGATGCTTGAAATCTGCATACACACATCATATGACCAAAACGTTCATCTGATTATAAAGAGTTATCTCCCTGTAGTGTATGGTACCCCCCTTAAACCTCCCTTTCACAGCCATTATATAAACGATGTGTCTTGTTTTATTTTGCGTTTGTTTATTGTGTATTTCCCTTTCGATAAAATATTATGAGAATAGCATGTAACTATAAAATTAATGTATATAATACAATACCTTTTTTGTAAATTTTGTAATTGTAGGTGAGAATGGCAGAAAATGGGGCTGAGATTGGAGATAAGGGAACAGATCCCCAGTCCCCACTATCAAAGGAGGAAGCTAATGCAGTCATCGAAAGTTGGGACCTTCTGTGGAAAGACAAAAAGCAGAATGGCATAGAACTTTTTGTAAAGTACAGTATAAACTCTGATTTTTACATTCATTCAATCACACCTAAGCCTGAGATTATTTTTTTTAATTGACAAGTTAAAACAATTCATTTTTCGTAATAAAAACTGAGATGTTCAGTCAAAACATCATATCTGAGTATTATAGTAAAGATAAAAAATCAAATGAAAAACAATAACTACCACACTGTCGAAACAGTTCCAAAAATCCAATAGAGAAATTAGAGGAGGAGGCAAAATCGATACCACTAACACAGAAATACAGGACCCTCAAGTTCACGGCGGGGTTTAACTAAATTTATGGCCCGAAATCTTCCAAATAGGAAATAGAGAGATGTTGTCGAAGACTCAGACCACAGACAGAGAATAGCTAACATTAATCTATTTCTCTGAGAAAATTATCTGAGAGTCCCTTACTGCAGTTGAAATATTTAAACGGTTGGCAGAAGATATGCTCTCCTTCCCTTTCTGGATATGACTGTGGTGAAGCTAAATGAAATTGTTGCCTGTTTTCTGATTCATGTCCACTTTCATATCAGAAAACAGGGAGCAGTTATGATTTAATTTTATATTATATTTATGGAAATCGTTCTATTTGGGTGAAGTGCTGAAACCGTTAAACTGGATGACGGAATCCACTGAGAAAAATCTCAGCGAAGTTGAGTTTGGGCCATGCTTGAGTTAGAACTAAAGTTTTAAATTTAGTTTTTTTCTCTCATGAAAATGAAGCCTTTTTGGATTCAGATATAACAAATAAATAAAATTAATCAGATCATACAACTGCCAACGATCAGAAGACAGGTATTTAGTTAAAGCACAATCTCGACGTCACAGGAAAAGGTATTCAATTAAAGCACAATCGCGACGTCATAAAAAAGGTATTTAATTAAAACACAATCGCGTCGTCATAGGAAGTATGTGATCTTAGGTAAAGTTTTTGTTCAAGGTGTAACTTACAGTAGTAAATAAACAACAAGTTTTTATCAACAAATAATTGTAAATCGATCGGATCTTTTTTCCATACACTTGTGAAAATAAAGTACAAATATAAACGTATTTAAGGGCCATTAAAATTATCAATCACTCTAATATATCGTATCTGACGTTGTAGTATGTATACAATATAAAGCAGAGTGGGAGACCCCAAGCTAACCCCAAGTCGACATTGATTATTTAATAATAAGACAGACTTTCTGATTGATCTTATTTCTATTTATTTGTTTGGAGCCAAAATTCAGGGGGCGAGAGGGGTGGTGGTTTGTATAGATATGACCTCTTTCTACAATTTTTCTATTAGACTTTGTAACTATTCCTACAGTGTATATTTTCTTGAATTTTGATACTAACTCAGTAAAAGGTTGATAATTAAATTGAATTAGCTTCACAACTTTTCCACGGTCGTTCGCATTCTACCGTCATTCGACAAAAACATGCAACAGTTGTATTACATAAAGAATATCATTGTTGAAACGTGTAGTGTGCACTAAATTAGATATTTACGTTTTTTGTTTTTTGCAAAATCATATAACTTATGTAACTGATACAACTTATTCATATGTATAAGGGTAATAACAAAATTACCGAACACCGAGCAATATTCCAAAGGGAAAGTCAAAACTCATAAATCAACAAACAGACAAAATCAGTCAACAACAGGAAAACTGGGAAAACCGCAATGGCCCTGACTTGGTACAGGCATTCCTAAAGAAATGGTGGGTTGAATCCGATTTTACGACGCTAAACCTCCCGTTTTCATTACAGTTCAAAGGCTCAGAGATCACGGTAGGTCTAAAATAATCCTCATTAATATGGGTTTCTGGGTTCAAGAATACGATATCAAATGTAGTGCGCACAATGCGTTTCTGGAATAACCTTCGTCAGGTACGCTCAAAGCCAAAATATTGGATCAAATTTAGTGCTCAAAATTATACTCCACCTCTTTTGTTTTCAGATTGTTTAAATTATATCCAGAGGCACAAGCAGTATTCCATGATTTTAAAGGTTTACCAATAGAGGAAGTAGCAGTTCATAAAAAATTGCGCGCCCATGCATTAGCTGTGATGTATTCTATTAAATCGTTCATTGATACTCTAGATGACTTAGAAACTCTGGATGAGCTTATTCGAAAAAATGCAAGAAACCATGCACCGAGAGGTGTTGGTGAGAAACAGTTTACGGTGAGTATTTTATATCTATTCCTCTAGTGTCTGTATTTTTGTGATTGAGTATCTATACCTCATGTGTCTGTATTTTTGTGATTTAAGTATTTATCCCTCATGTGTCTGTATTTTTGTGATTGAGTATCTATACCTCATGTGTCTATGTATGTTTGTGATCGAGTATCTATACCTCATGTGTCTATGTATTTTTGTGATCGAGTATCTATCCCTCATGTGTCTATGTATTTTTGTGATTGAGTATCTATCCCTCATGTGTCTGTATTATTATGTATGTCAATAACGACATTTTCTACATGAACTTAAGTTTGAAAGTAACCAAAAATGCATTCGTTAATTGGACAATATCATTTTTCATGGGGCAAAACCAATTTATATTCTGACTAATTTTGTGCGATAGATCGTGGTTTCGATCGCCGGTCGGTTCAAACCAAAGATTATCAAATTGGTATTTGGTGATTACCCGCGAAATATTGTTTCAGTGAGCTAGTACTACAACAAATGTGGTGGAATTGTCGACCATCACTGTTTAAATTTTCTTTTCATAATCATTATCATCTCATCCCAACTCACTC
>MJUT01050390.1:100745-111773 GCA_002080005.1 Gigantidas platifrons | reverse complement strand
ACTCACTCACTCACTCACTCACTCACTCACTCACATTTACTTTTTTCACTTAATTTTAGATCAGCTATATTCATTACAAGAATAGATTTACAAACACAAAAAGGTAGATAGTAATGAATTTGAATATAAGCCATTTCTAATCTATACTTGAATAAATTAGAGAAAATACGAAATATATCAAATTTCAATTGGATGACGAACATGCATACCGGTATACAATTAATCGACCTTTGAAATGAGGAAGGAAAAATATCAAAAGAAAGATGATTTTGTGTGTGCAAATAATGAAGATATACGCATGGCAATAGTGGAACAACGAAATTTAAATCTAATTATCCTGCAATGACAGCATTTACCGACCAATATAGCCTGCCCAATATTTTTTTGATATTGGTCAGTTATAAATAGAATAAAATTTTAAATTTGGCAAGCTCATCGGGGCACATTGGGGGATATTGTTTTCAAATACATACACAAAATTATTTCAACTACTTTTATCATCGTCCAGTAAACGTTTATTTATAATTTAAAATTGCAGGATAAATGCAATACATGTGCACTGTCAAAGCATATAGGTAAATATGTGTATTCGGCACGAAACGTGGGAATAGACTCGGCGACGCCTCGCCTTTTCCCCCTTTTCTAAGCCTCGTACACATATTACCTGTATGCTTCGACAGTGCACAAGTATTGTATATTTATTGTCAGTCACAAACGCCCAATCTATAAATACCATACCATCTGTTTACCTTATAATGAGACAAGCAAAACCTACCAGTCGTTTGCTTTATGACTAAATATGATGCAGTGCTATATCCAACATGTATTTAACAATACTGGATATATAAAAGATGTGATAACGTCTTGTAAATAATTACTGTGTTTTGAGGTGTTGATAGAAAACATATAGCCCTGTAACATATATGTTGATATATGATTTCACTGATAAACTGGTCGGTCGAGACATTCCTCGATATCTCATTTCATCCCGTTTTTAGTGGGAATCATGTTGCTCAATCTAAAGTTTGTTTTTGTTTATTTTATACTTTATCTTTTCGTCTTATTTCCCATTAGTACCCCCGCTCCACCAGAGGGGGGATATACTGGTTTACCTCTGTCCGTTCTTCTTCCGGATATTTGGTCACAAGCTTCATATAGGTATGCCATATTGTGGGAAGCGTTTTTGGACCCGTCAAATTTCTACTTCCTGTTTTCCGACTTAGTTGGTTTTTATACACATTGAACATGTATGCGGGGGTATCATATGTGAGCATTAGCTCACAGTTCATCTTGTTGGTCAAGTTGTTGGGTCAAGGCCACACCAGATTTCTGCCACTTACTACTATTTTTCTATTCCCACATTGTAGTTTGTGTTTCATTTGATTAGATCCTTAAAACTCCGTCCGAATTCATAAGCTGAAATTTTGTGTGAATACTCGACTAAAATGAGTATTTACAGATAAAAAGATAAACGAGCTTTGTCTTTCCTCCATGACAACTACTAGTATCCTTGTTGTACATGCAGGCAAGGCTTCTAATAACATTGTGTATGTTAGTAAAACAAATATTACTATGGATGTCTAATCAACAAACTAAGCATTGCCAAGATGAGCTTTTGGGATGCCACAAGTCATTCATGTCATCAATGAATATTCCCAATCAATGTGGGAAAGATGACGACTTGTTTACTTTTACTGTATACCAAAACTTCAAAAGAATCCACATAGAGGCAGGTATACTTCCAGTAACTCTACTTGTTCAGGAAAAGAACTGTCTATAACTAGATCTAAAACAGTTTGAAGATACCAAAAGGGTAATCCTGAGGGAGTCGTAAATGGAAGTTCAGACTATACAATCAGGGGCGGATTCAGGGGGGTGGCGCACTCGGCGCCCCCCTAAAATTGGAATAAATATGATTTTTTTGGGCGTAAAATCGTGATTTTTCACACGAAATACCCCAAAAATTTTCGCGCCTCCCTCCCCTCGGCGCGATTTTTTAAAGTGCGCCCCCTAACTTGAAATCCTGGATCAGCTCCTGACAATGTCCAAAAGAAAAAGGACAAAAGGACAAACCATGCTCTACAAAAAACTACAAAGAAAACTAAAGATTAAGCAACATGTACCTTACTAAAAACCTGGGTAGAGTTCATGTTCTCCGGAAGGGTTAGCAGTTCCTGCTAAAGATGGAAACATCTGTCGTGTGGTTTCAGTTATTAGTTCCAGTAAATATTATTGTATTGTTGACGTAAAATCCGCAGCATATTGCAGTGCTTCGTTCATGAATGTATATATTTATCATCTTACAATATATTTTTTACAGTGGTTGGTGCAAGTATTGATGGAGTTATTAGACGACAAGATGAAAGAAAATGCAACTGAGCTTCATAAAACTGCATGGAAAAAACTGCTAGGAGTCGTTGCTTCTATAGCCAAAGACGAGGAGGAATCAAATTCTTATTGTTAAAAAAACAACATGTAAATCTAATGATCATTTTGTTCATTCAACATAAATTTCAAATCTTGTGAAATACCAGCTGATTCTCCAAGAAATGTATAAATTTTGCAATAATATTTATATCATGAAAAGAAAGTACAAACAGTGATGGGTCATAATTTCAACCAATATCAATAAAACGACCAATCACCTCTCACCTCATCCCATTGAACATAAAAAAGAAACGACCATATATGTGAGGTCCTTGTTTGGGACAGGCACAGCAATGTGGGCGGGGGTTAACCGGTTAATGCAATCTTAACTCTCCCCTCTTGATAATTGGTTAATTGAGAATATGATAATTACTATTCAATTCATATTAAATTTCTACTTTTAAGTTCCATCACAAAAAAAAAAAAAAAAATCTAAAACATTAAACCCAGTACACACAATACGTTTCCGGAACAACCACCAACAGGCACGCCCACAGTCAAAATATTTGAAAGCCAAAAACATCCAAAAGCATACATCTTGGCCGTCGCCATATTACATTAATAGATGTCTGAATCAACCAATAAATTAATCAACCAATCAATCAATTAATCAGTATAATAGGTATTCGTCACTAAAACTCATGCATTTTTCACTTCGTGTTCAGAATATATAGCGACCTCTGTGGAAAAATGTGTTCAAAATCAGTTGGGTCTGATTTAAAGATAAATAATAGAATATTTGAAATGTGCAAATGAAATTGTATATTATGTGCATATATATGTATGTATAAGAATGTATACCATATTAATAAAATATTTATATTAATATTCAATACAATACTTGTATATATTTTTATATTCAAATTTCATTTTTATTTTATACAAACAATTATGCAAATTCCATTATTTAGTATTTATTTTGTAAATGATTTTAATATAATTTCATCAAAATAACAAAAACTATGTACGATGACCTTTTTATATTAAATTAATTTTTTTCTTACTTTAGACCTATTTTTGTTGTTGTTTATTGGACTATATGCAAGCGTCGATTTTCTACACCATCTAATTTCCGGGTGACATTCCTTCCTCTTTTTGTGTGTTTTAATTCAAAATACAAATTTTTAATTGTAAACACTGCTTCTAACGATAATTCTGCATTCTTGGGTATTCAGACAGATCTAACACAAATTAGATCTATTATGATGTTATTCATTAGCAATATAAACAAACAATACCACGAAATACCTCTTGGTTAGTTTTTCTTCGAAGGGGATACCATTTTTACGAAAATAATGCTACCCATTTTAAAACTGTAAACAAACTATGATTTCCGTATTATTATTTCTTAAATCAATATTCTTAAAAGTGGCGTTAGAACTATAATACCTAAATAACTCCCTTTACATAATTGCTTAAAAAAAGCAATTGGTTTGAAAATTTGTCAAATTTTGGTACATGCATGTTGAAATAAAAAAAGAAAGAAAGAACAAAAAAGGAATTATTGTTGTTAAGGAGGAGTTTATCAATTAATATCTATTTATCATTCAGTGATGGTGAACAATTAAGAACTCTATATTTTATATGTAATACAGTGAAACCTGTCTAAACAAAACCTTCTTGGCACCAGCTGTTGTGTTCAGAATAGACAGGTGTTCAGTTTATACAGGTTAAATTAACAAAGATTTCCAGCATTATGACTTTATTTAAATTTGGTTTATACAGAATTTTGGCTTATTCAGGGGTCGGTTTATACATAATTTCGGCTTATTCAGGGGTCGGTTTATACATAATTTCGACTTATTCAGGGGTCGGTTTATACAGATTTTCGGTTTCTTTAGGGGTCGGTTTAGGCAGGATTCACTGTATATATGTTTTATATTATAAACTATATATTTTTATTGTTTTATAGTATTTATATATTAGGTTACTTCATATAGTTGTTTTACTTATACTAGTAATAAAATGGTAAAATACACTTTAATATATTTTGTATAATGTTCAAAATTATAGCGTACATTGTACTTTATAATAGCGCTTTTTGTCCGGTTATATATAAGGCTTGGCATTTTTATCACACATGGAAGCTACCTGCATCACTACATCTTTTTTCTCTCATGTGGAAGACACCTGCATTACCACATCATTTTTCTCACATGTGGAAGACACCTGCATCACCACATCATTTTCAAGTTCGGCTACGGTGTGTTTCACATTTACCGTTCCTGAGTTGTAATCCTTTTTCTCTTAGAAAATAGGGACTTTTTAGGTTTGGAATGAAATGACAAAAGAAGAATAGAGACATAGTGGTCTACAAAATGCTACATAGAAGACAACACTGACATTCAGTAACGGTTAACCACTAGTAATCTAAGGTCGTGTAACGTCCCTGTGAACAGCAACCCTCCATCAAGGAAATCACGTAAACTGAGATATCTACTACATACACTGTTACTGCTGGAATGTTGCTATATAAAAATGGATCGTTCCCAATGTGAGAATCGAAATCATCTCAAATCATCATTCTAAACCGACCACCACTGTCAATATCTATGTTTAGGACAAAGTATGAAATAGACCTAGACGTAACTGAGGGTATCCTGTATCAAAGTTTATTGTGATAGATGTGAAAAAGATAGTCACTAAACATTGAATTATGCATCGATGATTTGATGAACGTAATGAGGCATCAATAGAAAGCTTCCGTCGTATTGATATTAATATACAGTTGAATCTCGTTATGTCAAACTCTGATTACTCGAAATTTCGGTTAACTCGAAATGTGTTTGGAGTCCCGTTTTAAACTTAGTGCTTTTCAACTTAATTCACTCCTCTTATCTCAAATTTCGATCTGTATTACTTCCTACATGTTATATTTATAGAAATATATTTTATTTTTCAATTTAATACATGTATTTTTTATTTGAATTATGCATTGCTATTGCATTGAAATATATATAATTTATTACGTGTGCAAAGTATAAGTGTCATATTTATATCTAATGCGCGGCCTTTATAGAGATTTGTTATAGTCAAAGCAACATGTTAAGTTAACGTGCCTTATCTTCCGGTAATTTATCAGCCAAAATAACGCTGACAAAGAGTTTTCATTGATGAATAAAACAATTATATGAAGTAGACATTCGATGAACGTTGAGTGTTTGTTTTACTAAACATATAATGTACCTGATACATGGTTACCGTGATATCAATAACCTGATACATGGGTACTTTGATATGCCCCCCAATAAACATATACACATTGACATGTCCCCGCAGTAACCTATATAACTTCACAATGGGTTGTAAAACTAATATGATTTTTGGCATCTCTCTCTCTCTCTCTCTCTCTCTCGATCGATATTAATTCTTGAATAACAGCTGAATTGATATTAAACAAACATCGGTCATTGTGGACGAATATACGTGAAATAGGATATTTTATAGATTTAGGGTTTATAAGCTATTAAACATGTATGTATTGTGTAATACGTTTTCAAAAACAACATACAATAATTCAAGTTTATATACAGATCAATCATATATATTTGAGGCTTGCGGTTATGGCTTTTAACGCAACTTTCACCAATATATTAATTATATCCTGATGGTCAGTTTTATTGGTGGGAAAAACCACAGACCAGCTGCCAACACTCACAAACGTTTATCACATAGCGTTGTTTCGTGGAGCAATCCCGTTAGTTAAAATAATTATGTTACGCTACACCAAATAAGATGAATGTTGAACGTTTTTCTTTATACGCGTATTAGACAAATCATGAAGAATAGCGAACAATCTATTTTGAAGGTGACGATATGATATTTATGCATGCCATTTGAGACATCGTAACAAATACAGTGTCTTTAAAGGGTTATGGTTATGGTGCTTAGCGCCACTTTCAACAATATTTCAGTTATATCGCGGCGGTCTGTTTTACATGTATTGGTGAAGGAAAACAGGACCTGTGTCCTTAAAGATGAAGTTCATTCTATCTTGACTGCAAAGCAATGACAATTTAAGAACACATTTTTATACAGCAATAGACACGTGTTAAGATCATACTCCCATTAATTAGATAAAGGACTTTACTTAATCCTTAAATAAATGAACAAGTGAAATTACTTATATTAAACAGGCAATCCGACTGATGACACGGGGCTCCACACAAATTATACTTGTTTTATATATATATAACGTCTGGAAAACCAGCCAACGAAATATCTTACGGGGCGTTGGATCGTTACGGTATAACGATACAATACAAGTAAAATAAAATTTATAAACGTCTGAAATGGTTTGTAAAACAACACCAAGTACACAAAACAAAGTGATAACGAATTAAACACTTCGTTGAATGACAAAATGTTCGTCCCACAGAGGGACTTTATCAATGTCTATTTAAATAATATTTCGAACCAATATGGCGATATAATTAAAAAAAAAAGTTGTTGACTGTCCATGTACGGGACAAAAGAACCAGAAAATGCACATGTGAAATTACATACTAGTACATAAAAGAATTGAAATCCTACATATAAATTAATGAAAGTACAATAACAGTAATATAAATACACAATAGGGCTACTGATTTAAATAAATGTTAAATTAGAAATAAAAATATGAATGAGACATTATTGGTAAATGTATCAAATAGAACTGTCAAAAATATTATTTGTCAAAAATATTTTTGAAAACGGTATGATACCCAAACTCAATCACAATAACGGCCCACCAAAGTGTGGAATATATACTTTGGGCCAATTGAGCAAACTGTATGTTCTAATAGGACTGGAGGAGACCAACAAAAATAGGAACCAAGAAAGGATATTATTTTTTCTCATTGATTCCATTCGGTGACAAGGTCTTAAGTTTTCTAATCCAGAAGTTTTCCCTTTCCTGTCTGCTTTTATCATCCTACTTGGGGTTATGGTCAATTATGGTGACCTTCAGTTTGCCGAAAGAATCATGGTGGCCCGTCGATCTGAGATTTCTGCTGAGTGGAAGGTCATGTTTGCAATTGAAGTCCACAAATTGCACATTCCAGGAGGTAGATAATATTTTCTGTCTTGCAGTTGACATTGCAGTATATGATGAATTCTTCTCCTGTGTGTGTGCTGCTGAATTTATGTGTGCATTGGATGTTTTTGCACGTCATACATCGTCTCGAATCACATTTTGGACACTGATCATTGTAGGCAGATCGAGGGGAGACGTCAGCTCTCATCAAGATATATTTCAAACTTTTGGGTTTCCTGAAAGCCAAGACGGGTGGTTCTTTGAAGATTTTGCACAATTCTGGTTGTTTTTGTATGGCTGTCCAGTGCTCACGAACGATGTTGGATAAATTACTGAGCGCAGAATGGTATGTGATAACAAATGGCAATCTGTTGTTCGCGTTCTTTTCTTTATATTGGATGAGGTCTTCTGCTTTGTAAAATCAAACGTGGTTAATGCTCGCATTGTTGTAACCCCTCTTTTTCAGATGGCATTTCAGTTCCCCAAGCCGTTTTATTGGTAGTTTGTTCATTGGAACAGATGCGTTTTATTAATTCGGAGAGCTTGGCTGTATGGAATACTTTTGGTGCAATATTTAGGATGACAACTCTGTGGGGACAGGTACTGATGTTTATCTGTCGGTTTGTTGTATATGTCAGTTGACATAATAACATTTTCACAGGTGGTGTAAGTATCCAGAAAGGAGATGTTATTTCTAGATGTTTCATGGGTGAATTTTATAGTGGGGTGAACATTGGCATGGTCAAAGAAACGATTGAGGGTTTCTTCCGACTCGGTCCACTTCATGTCAACGTCGTCTATGAAACGAAACCATGAACGTGGCTTGTGAGGTGCAGATTGTATGATTAGTTTTTCAAGTTTTCCCATAGCTGTTCTGTTGATTTGTAAAAAATGCTCTCCATTAAATGTAAAATTGTTATGCTTCAATACCAATGGGAGCAACTGGACAAGACATTCCGTTGGTGGTTCTTTAACGGTTCTTTGGTCCCAGGCCTCTCGACATGCTTCGATATTGTCATTATATGGGATGTTAGTGTATAATGACGTAACGTCAATCGAAACAAGAATGGTCCCCGAAGGAAGGGGGTTCATGGATTCCATATTTTGAAGATAATCAGTGGTGTCTTTCAAATGTGAGGGTAACGCTTCTACATGAGGTCGAAGGTGGAAATCGACGAATTCGGAGATGTTTTCTGTGGGGTGCCCATTTGCTGAAACAATGGGTCTCCTGGGGTTGTTGACTTTAGGAATTTTAGGCAAAAGATAGAAGCGTCCGGCTTTGGGTTTGTCTGGTTTCAAATAATCGAAAGTGTTCTTGTCGATATGACTATTTTCTTTCATAATTTCTAGCTCCTGTGTTATTTTAGTGCTGAATTCTTCCGTGGGGTCAGAGCCCAGATTTTTTGTAAAATCTTTCATCCGTCAGTTGTCTGTTTGCCTCCTCTAAATAATAGACTTTGTCCATAACAACAACTGCGCTACCCTTGTCTGCTGACTTTATGACAATGTCACCCCTTTCCTTTAATTCTATATATATATAGTGAACGAGTGAGTAATTGTCGTATAACCCATAATTTACATTTTATTTTCAACTATAACATGGCGAGAATAAGCTACATTTGAAGTTAGAGTTTCATAGTGCGAGCTTACTAAAACAACAGTCTATCGGGGAGACATGTCGCTCCACACGGACACATTATTCTGATTCCGAGCCAACCAGTTTTTACTCTTACTCCTTATTGGTGCGTGCTGAGCGGAGAAGTAACACATACCAGTTGTACAGTCTTTGGTTTGATCCGACCGAGGCTCGAACCCACGATCTACCGCATGCGAGGCGAGCACGCTAACCATTACACCACCGATGAGGTTATATATGTATATTGTGTCAATGTAACCGTTTGTCTTAATTTTGAGACGTGAAGTGATAATTCAGCTAGAACAAGTAAATGAAAGTCCGCATAATTATACTATCACAAAAATGACCAACATAAATATGGGCAGTATAAATGAAGGGTCAGTGAACACTAGTAGCTAACTGACTACTAGATAAACATGTAGAATATGTCGGTTAAACACCATAACTGTCATCACATACGCTTATAGTCAAACGAGTGGGAAGCTAAATAATTGTAGAGTCTCTGGGAACAAGTAAGCCTAAGGACCTAAACCTAATATCCAAAATTGGCTAAGGTTACCTATGCGTGACGGAGAAGAACCTTAGGTTTAATCAATTACAATAACATTGTAACTTCAAACATAAATAGACAGTCAAACCTGCTTTAGTGATACCTCTATTAAGCAATAAATTGTAGTATGTGACCTTAATTTACCTTCACAGTGCATTTCATATTGATTAAACCTGTTTTAAGTGACCACCTGTCTTGTGTGACATTATTTCAATGTTACCTTGGAAGGTCACACAAGACAGGTTTGACTATATGTAATAAAACATGTCATTTGCGTCAACTTTGCGAAAAATCATATGTTAAAAATGGACACTGGTGGTGGCAATCTTGGATTTCCGATCAAAGCAAATATAAAACTATTGTTATAGACCATCCAATGAGTATTCATGTAGAGTTGGGGAACAATCAACTTTCAAGTTTCCGAGTAAACTATTTATCAGTACGTATTAATTTCTCCCAATAGGACGTTGTCATGTGATGGTGACCATCTTGGTTTTGATCAATAAAAAAAATCAATTGTCGGGTCACATCAGGATTAATCTTATCATGGAATAATTTCATCAACATTTTTTAGAGGTACATGTGTTAGAATTACATGTGTTAGATGTACATGTGTTAGAGGTACATGTGTTAAAGGTACATGTGTGAGAGGTACATGTGTGAGAGGTATGTGTGTTAGAGGTACATGTGTTAGAGGTTCATGTATTAGAGGTACATGTGTTAGAGGTACATGTGTTAAAGGTCCATGTGTTAAAGGTACATCTGTGAGAGGTACATGTGTGAGAGGTACATGTGTTAAAGGTACATGTGTTAGAGGTACATGTGTTAGAGGCACATGTGATAGAGATACATGTGTTCGATGTACATGTGTTAGAGGTACATGTGTTAGAGGTACATGTGTTAGAGGTACATTTGCAAGAGGTACATGTCTTAGATGTACATGTGCTAGAGGTACATGTGCTAGAGGTACATGTGTTAGAGCTACATGTGTTAGAGGTACATGTGTTAAAGGTACATGTGTTAAAGGTACATGTGTTAGAGGTACATGGGTTAGATGTACATGTGCTAGAGGTACATATATTAGAGGTACATGTGTTAGAGGTATATGTGTTAGAGTTACATGTGTTAAAGGTACATGTGTTAGAGGTACGTGTGTTAGAGGTACATGTGTTAGAGGTACATTTGTTAGAGGTACATGTGTTAGAGGTACATGTGTTAGAGGTATATGTGTTAGAGTTACATGTGTTAAAGGCACATGTGTTAGAGGTACATGTGTTAGAGGTACATTTGTTAGATGTACATGTGTTAGAGGTACATGTGTTAGAGGTGCATGGGTTAGAGGTACATGTGTTAGAGGTACATGTGTTAGAGGTACATGTGTTAGAGGTACATGTGTTA
>MJUT01050390.1:84496-98111 GCA_002080005.1 Gigantidas platifrons | reverse complement strand
AGAGTTACATGTGTTAGAGGTACATGTGTTAGAGGTACATGTGTTAGAGGTACATGTGTTAGAGGTACATGTGTTAGAGGTACATGTGTTAGATGTACATGTGCTAGAGGTACATGTGTTAGAGGTACATGTGTTAGATGTACATGTGTTAGAGGTACATGTGTTAGAGGTACATGTGTTAGATGTACATGTGTTAGAGGTACATGTGTTAGAGTTACATGTGTTAAAGGTACATGTGTTAGAGGTACATGTGTTAGAGGTACATGTGTTAGATGTACATGTGTTAGAGGTACATGTGTTAGAGGTATATGTGTTAGAGTTACATGTGTCAAAGGTACATGTGTTAGAGGTACATGTGTTAGAGGTACATGTGTTAGGGGTACATGTGTTAGAGGTACATGTGTTAGATATACATGTGTTAGATGTACATGTGTTAGAGTTACATGTGTTAGAGGTACATGTGTTAGAGGTGCATGTGATAGAGGTACATGTGTTCGATATACATGTGTTAGAGGTACATGTGTTAGAGGTACATGTGTTAGAGGTACATGTGTTAGAGATACATGTGTTAGAGGTACATGTGCTAGAGGTACATGTGTTAGATGTACATGTGTTAGAGGTACATGTGTTAGAGGTACATGTGTTAAAGGTACATGTGTTCGATATACATGTGTTAGAGGTACATGTGCTAGAGGTACATCTTACGATTATGTCTCGGTATGTAGAAGTTTTCTATTGGATGTTTAAACTGTTGCGACAGTGTGGTGTTTTTGATTTTGATTTTTCATTTTATAGAGTATTACATTTCATAAGTGTGGTTTTACCTGGATAAATAATATAGATCGAGGCTTATAGGTTTTTTGGAGGGGTCCGCGCTACTCATTTTACGATGCTCAGTTCGTCTTTACCGCCAGTTGTTTGTAGGAGAGATCATGTCTTATTTACGTTATTTGTGCTTGCTTACATATAGTGCGTTTTTGTTTTGTTTTTCTTCGTCTTGTGTGACCTGTTGCCAGTTTCTCTGGGTTGTCAATTTTTGACTGCCCCTTCGGTATTTTCTCTTTACTTATTGAACGTGTAACAAAGAAACAAGTAAATAGATAAATAAATACCTACAAACATGATAAGTCTCCCCATACAAAACAAGGATACATATTTCTCAACTGATCACGTTTACATCTGTAATACATATCCTAAGTCACCTTCTGCCCTAGTTCATTGGTTTAAACGAATATAAATTATTTATAAAAAAAACTCAACACATATATATAGATATCAGCTCGTCTGACAGAACATTTTTAGCCTACTTTTATTACACAAATAAAAAACAAAAACTGTACAAAGCGTTTCACTGCCTGTCAAATTACCGCTGTAATACATATATAATTTAACAATCTACAAAAAAACAAACAACCTTTCATTATAATGTATAATAAAAAAAAAAACAAACAACAAAGCATGCATCACACAAGACGAAAAATATTCATATTGTCAACATTTAGGGTGGGGGAGTGGCGAATTGAAATGTACTGTATAACTGGCGAACTGCGAATGACAATTTTCATCATATAGTTCAACATGGAAACTATACTGCACGTGAAATATGTCGTCACCTAAAGGGGTTGGGTTTATGGTGTTTGACGCCACTTTCAAAAATATTTCCGTTTATATCGTGTCAATGTTACAACACGTGTAATATGGTATATCATGACAAACAAATACACGCGTGCTAGTAACCTTTTTAAATATAAATAAACGTGTAGAATATTATTAGACTAAAGACTAAAATTACTATTGACAGGGGGCGTCGTGGTCGTTACCGTATGGTAGTCGAATTTCAAATTACCTATGCAATCTCTAAAGTTGTGAGTCCGAATCCCGCTAAGTCGAGGTGTACTTGATACAACATTATGTGATCAAGTTTGTCAGTGACTTGTGAGAGGTGGGCGGTTTTCTCCAGATACTCCGGTTTCCTCCACCTATAAAACTGACCGCCAAGATATAACTGAAATAGCGTGTCGTGACATCTGCTCGGTCATGCAATAAAGTCGGTCATTTGTTTTGATTTACTATTCTCGCACAGCACGAGGCCAATGACGTCATTCCGTATATTTATAACGTATGTAGAGGCCGAAGCAATGTTTTAAAACTTGAAGATTATAAAATGTGATTAAAACAAGTAAGACTGAATTGAACAAATTCCATGCAAGTGAAAAGCACCTTTTTACTATTAGTCCTTTTTATCTGGTCATTCTGCCTGTGAAATCTATTTTAAGCGATGGTATTCCCCAAACATTTTTTATATTTCCGGTTTGTTGACATAATTGTCATCACAGTTCATGACCGTTTCTGGAATGTAGGCCAGGTAAATTGTATTTTAAAATACTTTGAAAATATGATGAGGGATCATTCACATTCTACCAAAATGGCTGATTGTTCTTTGTGAGTGAGTGATGTATTCTGGGATATTAAATGTGATTAAAATAATGAAATTAGTCATTAATTGTTTGACAAAAGTATGACAGAATGTAGTCAGTCTAATAGATTGTATTGACAAAAGCAAAAACACCAAATTCACTGGATTAAATACTTTATTTTATGGGTAAGCAAGTTTAATATTTGCATCATGAATTAATTTTTAATGCTTCAATTTCAAACTATTTAAAAAGACATCTTTTGAATTTTTTCAGACAAAACAATTACACCGAAAGAGCTAAACTACTGTACTTTCTTAATCTGGTTTACTTTTTAAGTTCAGTTGGCCTATGACAAAAACATGTGCTTTATTGACCTTTGACCGGCCTTATGTGACGTAATAGGACGCCATTTGGAAAAAGGAGAGTAAACAAATATGGGTCAGTGTGTTATTATTATCGATCTTTTTTCCATGGAACTTTACACATGTGAGCAAGAATAGATGAGAAACAATTGCAAAGAAAAAAATGTTTACTTTTCAAACATGAAAAAAATAACTAAACATTATCTAATGACTGACCGATTTATTGTCACACGGGGATATATTATTTTCAAAGTGTACTCCTTTAGCCCCTCGATCAGCCGTTATCATTTTTAACTATTTGAACATGTGTGTAAATACGATATATAAACGCGGGTGTTTGTACAGATTTTGGACACTCAAAAGTAAATTGTGAAAAGTTTTTAAATGTATACGATATGTTTGTACAGCATTACTACTTCAAAGACCTTTAAATTGGTTGACAAGGATTGCGTTGATTAGCCCTACCATTCAGATGTTTTAAGGAAATGTTATATCTCTTTAAGTGCAAGTCCATGAGAAAACCATGCAAACCACCCAAAAACTTATACAATGAGTATTACAGTTGTTTGACTTTTTATGTATTTTCTGTAAGAGACCATGTTAGACGATTCATCTGTAAAGTTATTTGGAAAATGGTCAAGTTTTAGATAAGATATTAAGTCAAATAGAAAATCGCATTTTCAAATTGAAAATTTGACCAAAAACTTTGCAATAAAACACCCGCTCCTCGGAAAAATCTGTGAAATATTTTGATACATCTACTACTTTTTTCTGTACTATGGATATATCCAATTTCCAGAAAGATGCTACTATTTCGATAAGTATTGCTTAAAACTATTTGAATTTGATCGTAGAATATGACTATCTACAAGGCATGAAAACCAATTTTAACGCTAAAAACTGATAAAATGCTTAAAAATTATATTTTTTCATCCTAACCTATATTATTTATCAATATGAATTAGACCTTAAAAGATTTTTTATGGATTTTAAGTATTAAGGATAATTTTGTATGTATATTAAAACTTTGCATTACAGCACTTTGAAAATACCTCGAAATTACCTCCCCTTGTAGAACTCTTCAATAATGAGGCAGTAAACCTTTCACTAGAAAAATGGAGGGAAATGAGAAAAAAAATGTGATTTTGGCCAGAATTGCAAGAACAAGGCTTTGAACACGCTGACAAACTGTTCTAAACTAATAAGTAATCATCTGAGGTATCTAAAATCAAATTCAAAAGAACTAGAAATCCCTGAAAATTATCTAATCTTAAATAGAGCTGGGATAAATGTCAACAACTCAACATCTCAGAATCTAGTCCGAGATTCCTCTGCCGTTCGACGACTATTTACATCTTGCTGCTGTCGAACGTCAGAGCGCTCTCCATAATGAAAACAGCGGATTTTCCTGTCCATCTCAGCCGTGGCACATTTCCACGTTTTGTTGCTATCAGATTTTATTTTAAATCCAAAACCCTAATATATATCGCTTCACCAATCATTTTTCTATTCATTCATAACCATCTTACCCTCAGAGAGTGGTGTTACACTCCATTACAGCACGTTTTTTTTCTTACACCCGATTTTGTCATTTCACTGCCATTTTTTTAACGTGATCTCGCGATACTAACTGAAAGATGATAGCAACGCATTGCATGATGGGAGCTACTAAATGCAGCGCGCCAAATTAGCATATGTAAACAAACATACAAGACGATATAAAGCGTATTCTGCAGGACAAACAGTTCCATCTACAGCTCAAATCAGAGCAGAAAGAAATAATACAAAATATGTTGGATAGAAAAGATTCATTTGGCAGTGTTATCCGCGGGTTTCGGAAAGAGCATGTGTTACGTTTCCCCCTATTTTTTGGACAAGGTCAGATTATATGCAAATCATCTCCCATGATACATTGCGGTAATCGTAGTTCTCTCGAAGTCACGTGATAAATATTCCAAAATGTCAGTGTTCAAAATGACGAAATTATATAGGTCTGGGGAAATCGTGCTGTAATGGAGTGCAACACCAATTTCTGAGGGTAAGATGGTTATGAATGAATAGAAAAATGATTGGTGAAGGATATATATTAGGGTTTTGGATAGAAAATAAAATCTGATAGCCACAAAACGTGGAAATGTGCTACAAATGAGATGTGGAAAAAAATCCGCTGTTTTGCTTATGGCAAGCGCTCTGACGTTCAAACGACAACAGCAGATGTAAATAGTCGTCGAACGGCAGAGGAATCTCGGGACTACTCAGAATCGTCATATTTGCGAACAACATCGTGATGAGCTCGGACCTCGGTATCTATTGGACCAGAAAAAAACGGACTTGTGCTCATCCTCTCCAAGGCAAAACCAGACCGTGGCATTAATGCAGTGATGAGCCGTGAAATATGGTTGAAGGTACAAATGGAATTTGCAGAATCACACAAGTTAGAAATAATGATACAGAAACAGACAGGATAGAGCCTGCATCTCATACTCTTGGTATGTTTCTTTTATATATATTATATTATCCCAACATCTAAATTTTCACTTTTTTCTCTATTTATGAAAATTCATACGACTGGTATACACAGTGTTATGTACATGAGTCATGACTATGCATGTATAGAGTAAATTTCAAGAAAATGAAACAGTGGGTATTGATTATTACATTGCATTTTTCATATCGGATCGCATATCAACCCGAGAATCAAGCCCGAGTGACCCGCTTGAGGGCTGATAATGATTTGGGTCGAAGGTTGATGCAAGGAACGATATGGAACAATGTACATTTAATGTCATAATCGTTTTATTACATATAAAATCATCAAAATAAGAATCAAAAAGACTATTTCAAAGCATATTTGATTCTAATTTATGCATTTCTAAGCAAATTCTTAGATTTCCTGTCAGAATATATGTTGCAAACTAGTCGCTGTTACTGTGACAAGTACATTTGTACCATTGAACTTAGGTTCAATGACTGGAGTAACCTAGGCATCCATTTCATGCATTTGTGGTTTTAGGACCTGATTGTCTTTGGTTAAGATGGACATCCATGTTCAAATCTTAGCAATTCTACATGGTCAGATAATCAAACCTTGCAAATAGATCATGCATTTTGGATAGTTGTTAGCTACCAGGCAAACATTGATCATTATGACCACATTGTATGATATGCTTCACTGACTTTGGTTAAGTTTTTGATGTGTGTGTTCATACATTCGTATCTCTGCAAGTATAAGTCATGTAAACTTGTACACTTCCACATCTTTGCAAAAGTAGAATGGGAGAATACTGTGGTACATTTTATGACACTGACCTTATTTGCCCTATACTTTACCAGTTTTGTGAAAGATATTCAATTTTCAACAATGACAAGGAATATAAAAAGGGGGCCACTGTCAATGACAAACTTACATAAGTAATTGTTGTTTGTTCTTTATACATGTACAAAGAAAAATGTATGTGAATGTACATGTACCACAAAAAATGTTGGAATATTTACAGCATGTACAGATAACACCAACATAAATGTGAACTCCTAGTTATACTGACATTTTATTATACTTCAGACCATTTAAGCATCCATATATATATTATTCTGAGGATAATTCATCAGTTGAAGAATTTGCTATAGAAACTGATGAGATTGCTGCAGAAACTGAGCCCATTTTGATTGCACCTGCATCACAGGATACCAATTCAGGTAAGCTTTTGTTGTTTAAATACAATTAATTGAGAAACCAGAAATAAGGTTTATTTGGAGTACACTACAAATTTTAGCTCAGTCTCACCCGGCCAAAGGCCAGTGTGAGCTATTATTATCACTTTGTGTCTGTCTGTCCGTATGTTAACTTGCAAATATTCATCTTCTCTGAAATGGTTAAACAGATTTCAACCAAACTTGGCAGGGATGTTCATTGACTTTAGAAAGTTCTCTTTTAGCTCACCTGGCCCGAAGGGTCATAATTATGAGCTATTGCCATCACTTCGATACTTGTCGTCTGTCGTCCTTATCATTAACAATTTTTCAAATATCTTCTCCTCTGAAAGTACAAGGCAGAATTCAATGAAAGTGGATATGATTGTTCCGTAGGGAATCCTGCACAAAAGGATTGCTTCAATTTTTGATCTTTCAAAAAACATGGCTGTCGTTACTAAAAACAGAACATATGGGTCAGACAGCAGTTTTTTGTAAATATCTCTAAAACTGTTACATTTAACCAAAATCTGGCAGAGGTTAATATTGTTCAGCATTACAAGGCTGAAAGATCCATCGACCGATGTTGGAGTTAAGGCCCCTTAAACAGATTTTTTGCTGTATTTTTTGTTTACATATTTAAAAAATCTTCTCCTCTGAAACTACAAGGCAAAACTTCCTTAGGATATCATGCACAAAACTATTGCTATGATTTTTGATGCATAAAAAACATGGCTATCATTACTAAAAATAGAACACAGCAGGTTAGACAGCCTTTTTTTTGCAAATACATGTATCTCGAAAAACGTTACATTTAGACAAAATCTGGCAGCAGATAATATTGTTCAGCTTGACAAGGTGGACCTACATGTATGCTGAAATTTCCATGGACTGGTGTTTGAGTTATGGGCCCTGAAACAGATTACTGAAGCAGGGCCCTCTGTGTAGGCTTCAATCACTTTCATATAGTTTTCTTTCTATATTTACAGAAAACTTTGATGGTGGAAGGCAGTTTTCTCAAGGAACTACAGAATCAGATTGGTCACAAGCAAGGAAATCACAGAAAGATATTTTTAATGATGCAATGCAATGTTTTCATTTGAAGCCGAGAACCGGCGCATTTCACCGGCTATTGCTATAAAATCCCCGGCTATGAATTTTTCAAGCATGTGTTTAATGTTAAAAAATAAATCGAGTTGTCTTTTCTATTTTAATTTTGTAAGTTTGTCATTTGCCGACATGTACTCTCTGAGTGAAAATGTGATTATATAATATTCGGGGATCGAAAACAACTCTTAGTGTTTGAGCTTGGTTACGATTTGACCTTAACTTTGTGTATGAAAAAGCGCTGCTGTGACAAAGAAACGAGTCAATGGCAATTTTTTTCTTTCGGCCCCAAATATTCTCGTCCCATTTATAATATTTCAATTACTTCCGGTTTTTATCTAACGGTTTTGTTTACTTCTGAGGATTAAATATGCAATGATCGAAGGCTGAAGAAAGGAAGAATAATTATTTCTTTATGTTTATGCATTACGATTCACAGTAGGAATAATAAATAAAAGTTTAATAATTCCAACGGCGTATCTGAGGCCGAATTAGCTTTGGTCCAAATGACATTGATAACATCGACGAAGCGGCAGAAATCAATATTGAACTTTTGTCCAAAAAAAAGCAAAAAAATGATTAAAATAATTTGAATTGATTGATTGAAAGAGTGAAGGGAATATAACCCACTTTTATGATTTCTATTAAAGTAATGCATGGTCTGATCTTGTAACGATGTTTCGGTATGGAAAAAAAAGGGGGGGTGGGGTACTACCGAATACGATGAGCACCAGCCCATGAGAGACCAGTCAAACTTAGTTTAATGGTTCGGACCACTAAATATTATCAGTTTTTATTTAGAACTACATTTGTATATAAAATAAATTGGAGGAATTTGATTCGGACCAGTAAATTCAAATGTTCATTTCGGGAACTGGGCCAGTAAGATGCCGCATTTCTTTTAAAGTTTTGACTCGAATAACTCAAATGATTGCAAATATTCTATGTCCCTAGTCATTTTCAAGAAAGACCAGTCCCCTGTCTGACATTATTTTGATTTTCTGTTTGAGGACATGGGATATACATGTATATAAATATCCATTAACAATAACATGAGTAGTCTGTCAAACTATAGACTATGTAGATGTCTATGACTATGAATAAAAGGAACTGTCTATCCCCTTCTGAAGCACATGCTTGAGTTTTCCCTTAAAATATTTTATGGGGGTTTGGTCATTTGTGATTGTATATTTTCAAAATAAAAGTTTATTGAAATGTAGGAGTCTTTGACAATTTTCATTCTTCATTTTGTATTGATACTAGTTTGTGCACAGGGCCTTGTCACTATCAATGCATTGTATATTTACGTGGATTTAGTGACAAGACCCTGTGGTTTGTAGTTACATTAACAATCAGATTCTTGAATATTGCTTTCTTTGAAAGTTCTTTCCTGTTATTAAAAAAAAGTTAAATGCATACTTTATTTCAAAATCTTAAGAGAGAAATTACAGTAAGAATATAGAAAAGGCAAGCAAATTCTTTTAAATGTGCATTTAATATGATAATATAAGCTTTAAGATAAGAAATTCATAATGATGCTATTTTAATTATTCAAAAAATGCAAAGAATCTGAATACTGATATAACTTCATACTATGTCAAGGAAATGAAGCAAACACCAATATTATCAAATCTTTATTTTCAATAGTACATAATCATAGGGGAAGTCCATATTTCTTTTCTGAATGATCAAGTTTATTTCTACTGCCTACCAAACTTGTACATTTATCTTTGACCTGAAAAATTGCCGAACCATGTGACATCTTTCTCAGAAATAACAATGGAAAATGACTGATGGTTGTTAATCTTGAGAAATCATTCTCAATGAAAAAATGTTCATTGGTCAAGAAGATTTTTTAAAGTTAGGAAACACCCTCAAAAACAAGTCAAAATTCACCAAATGAAAAATCAGCTGGGGTGCTTCCACCTGCACCCTTACCAGGGCTTTTCACTGAACCCACTAGTACTGGGGGCCTTCTGACTCTCGGCCGAATTTTCTCTCCGTCTATAATTCTAAAATCTCCCCCTATCAAAATTTGTAGTGAAAACACTGCAATGAAAACATTATAAGGTGGATCTTATCCTCCATTGAGATCACAGCCAAGTCAACCATTAACCAAATTAAAGTACACCTCTAAAATGTATTATGTCAGACAGGCAACGTATGCTATTGTACTTATATGTGAAAGTATTGCACCGGATCAATCCAAAGATTGAAGACCATGAAGGGGATGTGTTATCATGATGAAACTGTATACATGTTTATACTGGCATGCATCAGGGTATAAATAATTGAAAATCATTCTGAAATTGGACCCATCTCAATATGGGGTGTAGTTTTAAAAAGCTGCAAGGCAAGGCACCTTGTCTTTTGAACAAATAATCTTGTTTCATCACTTTGCGTCGTCCATCATCTGTGTTTAATTTTCACATTTTCGTCTTCTTCTCTGAAACCGGTTTGATTTTAACCAAACTTAGCAAGGATGTCAGGGGAAGGTCTTTTACAAACGATCCTTATTTCGTTCCATTTCGTTAAAAAAACATGGCTGCCAGAGGCATTCTGAAATTCTGTTTGGTCGATTTTCAATACGAAATGTTTTGAAACTTTGCAGAATGCACAAATGTTCTACGGGAGTTCCTTACAAACAATCCACCTTTGGTTCCGGTTGGACAATAAACATGGCCGCCAGCAGAGGTGAAAGTTTACATAAAACCCTATTCTAAATTACAATTTCTTATTTTTTCAAGTGTAAATGAACTGATATGGAAACAAACCATGCAAATATGTTCTTAACTGATTTTTAAACTTCTAGGAAAAAGAAGTTCAATAAGGGCTCTAGAGGCCAGATATCTAGACAATCGTAGTGGCTCAGGTTATCCAGTTGAGTGTTTCAGGCTCCTGGGAGTCTCTAGTTATAATGAGAATGTTTGTATGGAGTTCTGATGTCAGTTATATTAACAGTACACCATTTTTCAGTTTGAAAATTGTTTCAACAAATGTAAAAACATACAAATGTACAGCAACTTTGTTATATATTGACTTCAAAAAGGCAATATAATTATAACCATGGGGAATGATAATGCTGGTAATTTGAGTAAATGTGTGATACTGTGTTCCGTAAACATGATATGTATATATAAATATCATTTTTTGTTGTGTATATCAATTCATTTATGCAAATGTTTCACGATAAATGCAGTATTACTTTGTACATTACAGTCAATAAGAAAACGGTTATTTTCAGGTCGAAAACCGTGTACACTGGTCCCTTACCACAATTATATGGGTCCTTTTTGCACATTTTCCAATTGAGATCTTTTCAAATTATTATTCTGCAAACATTTCTTATAGCAATTATTATTTATAACAATATAGAGAAATATTTGCCTACCAGGCAAAAAATAAAAAAAGAAAGAAATTGCGAATTTTTGGTCATGGGGCACTACTTCAAAATTGGTCTTATTCCAAAAGCGGTCAGTATCCATAAAATTCCATTTGGTCAAATGAAGTTTATTGATAAAAGAATCTTATGCCGAAGTTTCATTAATTATGAAGCGTTTTATCAGTTTCTGGGAATTTTTAAAGATAATGGATTTTTTAGCCTTTTTCATAATTTTTATCAAGTAAATTTAGAGTTATCTCCCCTTTCGCTATTGATATAATGTTCTGAAAATACTGTGTTATAAATTTTCAGTTTATAGTTAGTTTATATGC
Organism: Gigantidas platifrons; assembly: GCA_002080005.1. Classification (NCBI taxonomy): domain Eukaryota; kingdom Metazoa; phylum Mollusca; class Bivalvia; order Mytilida; family Modiolidae; genus Gigantidas; species Gigantidas platifrons. The sequence continues at coordinate 86,821 of MJUT01050390.1, read as the reverse complement.
ACAAAAAGTATATTGAATATAAATTGTTAATTATTAATAAAATATATTTTTTTCCAGTAATCTGTGATTTTCTTTGAGATTTTTCATAAATTGGCACACTGCCAATAGGTGGCGCTCTATCACGTGACATGGTGTGCAAAATCATTTTAATTCTGTGATTTCCTATTATGGTGGTCACTATCTGCCTCTGACCCAAATATGAATAAAATTTGTCAACCTTGCATGTATAGGTCATTGCATGGTTTTCTCATGGACTTGCACTTAAATTGATATAGCAGAAAAATTGCTCAGTTGGCGTTAAACAACAATCACTCACCCTAATTGATATATATGTATCATTAAATAGTGTCCGCCGTGAAATACTGTCCTCTTTTACAATTGACTTCGAGGACGGAATAAAACGCAGTGATGACTTCTTTCGGTCCATTTAAGGTTTTTCATTTGAAATATAGCACAACAGGACACAATTTCATAGGACACTATTTTGCCTTATATATGCACTCTTTGGGGTCCTTGTTGCTAATCTTTTTAGTTTGATGTGTTGTAATGTGTTTTACGTATCTTTTACGTCCTGTGTGGGCCGTCTTGGCCATGATCGTATGGTAGTTAGATTTGCAACATTATGTGATAAAGTTTGTCAGTGACTTGCGACAGATCGATGGTCTTCTCTTGCTACTCCGGTTTCCTCTACCAATGAAACTGATATCACTGAAATAGTGTTGAGAGTGGCGTTAAATACCATAACCCTAATCCTAATCATTCGCCCTGTGTCTTGTGTGGCCAATGTTCCTAATGTGTCTGCCTTGTTCATTCGTGAACACCACAATGATTGAGTTCTGACCTAAAGTCTATGTATTTTTTGACAATACTGAAAGCTCTCTCACAGTCAGCATTGCTGCTTGGCAATACAAGCAAAGTCATGGCTAATTTAGAAAGAAGATTGAATCTTTTTCCCTTTGCATTGCATATTTCCCCCCAAAAGAGTTCAATGTCATTGTCGTCATCACACTTTGGTAAATCATCTTTGGGTGCCAGCTGATAATCCATGAATTGCTCTTGAAGTGCCTCCATCTCAAAATCAGATGTTGCCGGCCCAGATAAGGACCTCTTTCTTCCCGACGACATTTTGTAAGAATGAAAAATATTTACGAAAAAAAGCAGTGAACAGTTCTCACAAACTTTCCCCCAAGCGATGTTTGTTAACAAGTATATTTGAAAAAACACGAAAAACTCGAATGAATTTTAAGGCGATTTTAAATACTTACACAATTCCGATATTTCCGGGTCAAAACGGGTATTCCTGGCAAATTCCGTGTCAAATGACAGTCACGCCGTGTGACAAAAAAATAGCGGGTTACAAGTCAATTTAGAGTGTGTAACACGGCGAAAGCGCGTCACTTGACAAGTATGCTAGTTAATTGTAAAGTAATTCACTATTCAGGATCAAAAGACCAAAATAAACATTGAACTGTTTTTTTCAATACATTTCTTATTTCGTATGGTAGTTGTATTCATAACTGCATGTACAATCAGTGCCTATCACAGCTAGCGTTGTGATTTCGAATCCCACTCGGGCGAGTTGTACTAGATATAACAATATGTGATAAAGACTGTCAATGACTTGAGACAGGTCGGTGATTTTCTGCAGGTACCGCGGTTACCTCTACGAATAAAGCTGACCGCCACGATATAACTGAAATATTATTGAAAGTGACGCTAACCACCATAACTCTAACCCTAACCTTCTTTAATGTGCTGTAACTTGACCGTCAGGTATCGACTTCAGATTAATATATATAATAAATCTTCTGATATACTGTGAATTCGTTCATATTCGTGGATACCCATTGTCGTGGTTCCCAGAAAAATTGTATTTTCGTGAATTCATAAGAAGGGTTTAAAAATACCAAAGAGGTAATCAGAAATCCGTCGAAGAAGGAAAGACAACACAATGGCCATAATAAAAAGGACAATAGGACAAATAACGATCTACAAAGCATACACATAAAATTAAAGATCGAGTAACACGAACCCCACTGAAAACCTGGGTTGAACTCAGGTGCTCCGGAAGGGTGAGCAGTTCCTGCTCCACTAATGGATCTCCCGGTCTAGTCAGTACATATATTCCCTATGGTAATCAATATTCGTTGAATTCTTAAATTCGTGATTAGTGGGAAAAAAAACGGAATACCTGGAGAAAACCACCGACCTATCTCATGTCACTGAAAAACACATAATGCTGTATCAAGTACACCTCACGACGGCCACCTCAATTTGAAAGAAACTCTGCATTACGACAACCAGTAGATAGGTCAATATTCTTTT
>MJUT01050390.1:66410-77319 GCA_002080005.1 Gigantidas platifrons | reverse complement strand
ACGAACGATCGCCTCTCACCTCAATTCATTGAACATAAAAAAACGAACGATCGCCTCTCACCTCAATTCATTGAACATAAAAAACCGAACGATCGCCTCTCACCTCAATTCATTGAACATAGAAAACACGAACGATCGCCTCTCACCTCAATTCATTGAACATAAAAAAACCCGAAATCCATGATAATGATATATGATGTTGGTCCTAACTTGAGACAGAATTAACAAAGATATGGAGAAGTTAAACCGGTTGATGGGACCCCAACATTTATAATGAATATTTTCTCTAGCAGGAGGTATAGAGGACCAAAATGTCCAAATACGGTAGATATGGCATACGTCTACTAGCAGGAGGTATAGAGGACCAAAATGTCCAAATACGGTAGATATGGCATACGTCTACTAGCAGGAGGTATAGAGGACCAAAATGTCCAAAATACCGTATATATGGTATGCGTCTACTAGCAGGATATATAGAGGACCAAAATGTCCAAATACCGTAGATACAGCATACGTCTACTAGCAGGGGGTATAGAGGACCATAATGTCCATATGCGGTAGATATGGCATACGTCTACTAGCAGGAGGTATAGAGGACCAACATATCCAAATACGGTAGATATGGCATACGTCTACTAGCAGGAGGTATAGAGGACCAAAATGTCCAAATACGGTAGATATGGCATACGTCTACTAGCAGGAGGTATAGAGGACCAAAATGTTCAAATAAGGTAGTTATGGCATGCGTCTACTAGCAGGAGGTATAGAGGACCAAAATGTCAAAATAAGGTTGATATGGCATACGTCTACTAGCAGGAGGTATAGAGGACCAAAATGTCCAAATACGGTTGATATGGCATACGTCTACTAGCAGGATATATAGAGGACCAAAATGTCAAAATAAGGTAGTTATGGCATACGTCCACTAGCAGGATATATAGAGGACCAAAATGTCCAAATACCGTTGATATGGCATACGTCTACTAGCAGGAGGTATAGAGGACCAAAATGTCCAAATACCGTAGATATGGTATACGTCTACTAGCAGGAGGTATAGAGGACCAAAATGTCCAAATACGTTGATATGGTATACGTCTACTAGCAGGAGGTATAGAGGACCAAAATGTCCAAATACCGTAGATATGGTATACGTCTACTAGCAGGAGGTATATAGGACCAAAATGTCCAAATACCGTAGATATGGTATACGTCTACTAGCAGGAGGTATAGAGGACCAAAATGTCCAAATACCGTAGATATGGTATACGTCTACTAGCAGGAGGTATATAGGACCATAATGTCCAAATACGGTAGATATGGCATACGTCTACTAGCAGGAGGTATAGAGGACCAAAATGTCCAATTACAGTTAAACCTGTATATAAAGATCCACACTCAGTCAAGGGAACTTGAACATATATCATTTACTAGCAGTGTTGCCCTTTATATACAGGTTAAACTCATAAACGGGAAGATGAGCAGGCTTTTATAGAGTGATTTGTTATATAGAGGTGTCCTTTAAGGAAGGTTTGACTGTATTATTAAAACTAAGGTTATCCCCCTCCGGACATAGATGAACTGTTTAGACCCTTTGGTTTTCTTGCTCCCAAAGATGTTTAAATTATTTGGTTTTTCAATCTTACCGATGAAAGGGCAGCCACTCTTCGAAATTTAAATACATTTATAAATATACTTAGATTGACATTTAAAAAGCCTAATGCTCTTTTTTCAATCATGGAGAGTTTCAAGTTATGTAATATTGAGTGCATTTTTTTCTAACCAAAGTTTTGCAAGCGTTGTGTGTCGTTTGTTAAACGCTGCAAAAGTAGAAACAAATACATCGTTTAATCAGAGTTTACTGACCCTGTTTGACCTGATAATATGTATACACATGCTGTTGGTAAATAAACTCATAATTTACAAAGCCGGGTGAGAATCCACACCGTATTGTTGATAGGCTTGTGTGAGTTGTTAGATCTAACGATCTAACTTATTGAGCCACCCGGGCCCCCGTTTTTATGCTCTGATAAAGCATCCATTAATTGGAGATCAATAACATTATACATACCTTCTCTTCTTTTGTTAGATTCCATCTTTCTTTAGCGGGAAAATTCCACGTGTCCATAATTGATTCAGCGTTGAGATTAGAAACAAATGCAACAAACGATTTAAACAACAAACTGTAGACGCACATTTAGCAACTGTATAGTTTGTCAAAGTTTGTGCAAACTTTACAAACGTATGTTAGAAAAAAATGCAGTAAACGCGTACGCGTGTAGTCGTTTGTATCGTTTGTGTTAGAAAAAAATGCACTCATTATTTTTCTAATTAGCGACCCATCTAAAGACTTGATTCCCCCATTTATTCATCATTATAATTCAAATTTGAATTATTTCAAGAATGTGAAAATGAAAACTTGTATTTTGCAGGTTATGTGGAAAATTGGAAATTAATTTGAGGTAAAAATAACATAAATTTTAGTTTGTATTCGTTGAAGTATAATGTCTGCATTAATGTATATTTATTTTCTATGGCATAAACGGTATGTATTCATCAAAACTTTTAAAATATCACATAAAATACAAAGAAAGGGAAATAACTCTTTGCAAATTTATATAATTTTTTTTCTCATATATTTACAAAAAAAAAAAAACTTGTTCGTTAATAATTAGACAGCTGATTGGGGAGAGGCTTTATTGAATGATTTATTTTAATTTTACCTCACAAATAATTTGATGTTTTTGTGTGTTAGCCACTCTTTGCTGTCTTATGGTATCATTTTAAGATTCTAGAATATGTTAGATTTGAGTTTTGGTGTTTTAACGCCACTTTCAACAATATTTCGGCTATATCATGGCGACCAGTTTTAGTGTTGGAGGAAGCCGGAGTACCCTGAGAGAACCACCGACCATGGGCAAGCAACTGGTAAACTGTATCACATGCGGCTGCGAGTCGAGTGCACCCTTTTTGTAATTTACAAAGCCGGGCGCGAACCCACGCCGTATTGGTGATAGGCTTGTATGACAAAATATATTGCAATGCTGCGGACACCGTGTAAAGTTTACATGTGCACCACAAGGTATACAGCATTACAAAAGTAAGGTAAGGCTCGTTCCATGTCGGAGTGTAGATGAAAGTAAATTTAAAAGGATTCAACAAATTACAAAGGCTAATAAAGATTCAGATATTTTATTAAATAATAATAATAGTAATAATAATAATAATGTATCGCGATCGTCTATTTCTTTAATGATCCTCGTGATTGGACAGGAACACACAACAACAATTAATTAATTACCGAAGTATAATAAATTGATTAATCAATAAAATATGACATTTAAAGGACATACATTGCATTCCCAACTATATAATCTTCTATCAACCACAGCTACATTGGACAGCAATATGATTACCTAGCGGCTACAAAATATATCAATGCTTAACGTGCTCCCAGCAACAGACAATTGACACTCGCGTCTGGCACAAAGTCTATCAGTAGCAATGATAAGTTTCTACAATAAACGACACCGACATCGCTTAAATAATGTACTTACCACCAATTAGCTAAATAAAATCAAATTACTTTCCTTATGTTACAAAGAACTCGGGTTCAAATTATTTTACGTATGCGTAACCCGCTCCAAGCTCGGTTGCGATTAAATAAAATGACGACTACAACCGGAATCAGAATTTACATCGCCAAAGCGAACTTGCAACCACTTTCTTAAAACAATTTATATTAAAAGAAATACGAGACTTCAGAATTTCCAAGGAGGTGGAAATCCGTACCTTTCATAACCTGCCACCAGCTCCAAAAAGCAACTTGCACCCAAAACAACCTGCACCTTGAATTATCAGACAAGAACAACTACCCCACGTACATGTACCAACAACGTTTAAAGTAAACTTTTATATGTTTCGCACCTCATCCCTTGTCTTAAAATCTGACACATTGCAATACGTATTTCTTCATAGATCAAACTTATTGTATTTTATTGTTTGCTATATAACATTTGAATCGGACACAGGTTTTTACAACTTACAAGGGTCTTCGTCACAATAACAAACAAAGATATTTCTTCGATATCTTCGTTTTTAACCTATCTGCTGTGTAACTATTAGGCGAAGTCCCTTCGAACTATCCGCGTCTAAAACCTATAGGTTAGTTAGATGGCGTTTCGATCGCTTTGCCAAAATTGACCAATCGGCCAAAAGAAAAAAACAAAAACAAAAACAAAAAACAAAAACAAAACAAAACGAAACAGATAGGGAATTCCCCTTCGAAGTGATTTGCAATTAATCACGATGTGGATTTAAACTTCTCACACTAAATTTGACTAATTGAAATGCATATATGCATCAGCACGTCCAGACATTCCTCACTCAAAACATGTTGATTTAACTTTACAGTAGGTATGACGAACTGACATTGCTTACAATACCGGCATTTTATCAACCTTCCACGAGGCAGCTGATCATGCCACCCAGTACAAAGTACTTAGGCTGACGCAAAAGTCCAGATATAGGAATCTTCTGTGCTGCTTTATGATGAATTTCAGCAATATCGTTAAAGTTAAGGATACTACTGATACTCAAAAGTATGCTTCTTATCCTGACCTTCACCTTAAACAAAACTCTACGACAAACACGAAGACTTCACTTTTCCAATAGTCAACTTCTCCTTCATCAGTAGCAATATTCCAACATCACCAGCGAATGGAGTTTCACAACTCATACGTTGTTCTAGAGCTTGTACCCAGTACAGTGATTTTCTGGACAGAGCTCAGCTGTTGACGCAAAAGCTACTCAAACAATACTACGTTGCTCCTATGTTGAAGTCATCGCTACACAAATTATACGGTCTTCATCACAATCTAGTTGACCGCTATGAAATACCCATATTTCAAATGATAATGGATCGTTTACTTTTTACGTAGATTTTGTCTTTCTTTTATCATTGACATGACTTTTACCGGACTTGACTCTATCTGTGATCAATACGACGGGTGTTTTATAAGAAGCAGGAACTGCTTATCCTTCGCACTGGGGTTCATCTCAGGTTTTTTGGTAAGGTCTGTGTTGCTCATTTTTTCGTTTTTTTTCTGTATCTTTACGTTATGAGTTCCATGTTGTGGTGTCCGTTACGTTAAGAAAACAATGTTCGGGTCGTCTTTACCTCTAGTCGTTTGTACGGGTGGCTCAATGAGTTAGGTCGCTGGATCTAACAACTCATACAAGCCCAACACCAATACGGCGTGGGTTCGCGCCCGGCTTTGTAAATTACAAAAAGGGTGCACACGACACGCAGCCGCAAGTGAAAAGTTTACCAGTTGCTTGCCCATGGTCGGTGGTTCTCTCCGGGTTCTCCGGATTCCTCCACCACTAAAACTGGTCGCCATGATATAGCTGAAATATTGTTGAAAGTGGCGTTAAAACACCAAAAATCAATCAATCAATCTTTTTTTTATTTTTACATTATTTGTGTTTGTTTGCGTATAGTGGTCTCCAACGCATATTGCGTTTTGTTTTTCTTCGTCTTGCGTACCTCATGTTGTCAGTTTCTCTGGATTGTCCCTTGGGTATTCTCTAACGTTTATTTAAGAACCTTTCAATTCACTAACGGATATTTCCAAAAGTTAAAACAATTTCCTCTGAATTCGTACAGTGTTTGATGAGCATTACAATATACAATATTCATTTATTAACTTAATTTTTGACATACCTTCCTGTTTCAAGACAGTATTTTATTACACAAAACGTAAAAAAAGAAAACAGATATTCTAAAATGCATCATAAGAAAAAAAGTTCGTTTATTGAGTCATAAATGTTATTAATAAAATGTGATTAAACTATATTAATTGTCTTTTTCGTCATTCAATGATACTTGATCTTTATTCATTTGAATAAACAATTAACAATAAACAAGTACTTGAAAGATTTAGCACAATTTAAACATACACTGTAGATAATTTTATCAAGTAGTGACATTATAGTGTATGACATGTAAATTAGCAATCTCTACCCAGGGTTGTCGGTCCTTACACTCAATCCAATCTCTGTCAACGCATAAATGCCAAAAATCTTGGCAAAAGCCGTTTATTAAAGGGTAACTTGATATAAACCTGTTATGATGACCCCATATATTGTAAAATATGTAAAGAATACCATATAACTAATATTTGAGAAGCTTCTTTGTTTATTTTCAAACGAAGATAAGGGATTATTTTTATACGGTGATCAGTCATACAGCACATACATCGAATGTTCTGGTTCCTTGTTGTAATAGCCTCTATAGTTGCTGAACATTACACTGGTAATATTTTATAAAAAAAGAAACCAGTTTAATACAAAGGTAGACTACTTTTTAGGCGTTGACAGAGATGCAGTGAGTGTAAGGGCCGACAACTCTGGGTAGAGATTGGTAAATTAGTTCATAAATTACACTAACATAGTTTTAAATGATTGCCTATTTTGGTTATCCTGTTTAAGCCATTGAATTACTTGCTCCCAAAGATATTTTAATTGTATGGTTTTCCAATATGTTGACTTTGAATGTACATCATGCAGATTATTCAAGAAACACACTGTGCACAATAAACTGAATATCAACATTTTTATTACAAGTTTGGGAACATTTTAATAGAATTAGCTTTCCCTAAGTTACTCGCAGTTTTTCTATTTATACCGGGAGCGTGGGTATAAATTGCTGTGGGCGGAGCAAATCTTCAGATTCTTCATTATTTTGGCCACGGTTATCTCGAGGAGGAAAAATCAATGATACATTGTTTCACAATTACTTTTGGAGTAACATATTTGACAGGCATGGTCAGTAGTGTTCCTCCCTTCAAAACCTTTAGTCTTATTAAAAATAATATTCTTCATCGGTCTAAATCCTACAAAAATCACTTCTAATTTCTAAGGTATGTGACCTTAGTCACATTGGTTATGTGACACACAGTTTCATAAATATGCTGTTCATATCAACGGGAATTTTTGCTGATAAGCTCCGCCCACAAACTTTGGCGGAAGGCACTACCGCAAATTCCCCTTTAACATATTTTCTCTTTGGTATCTTCACGCTTATCTGTTTTAGGTACAATTTGAAATTGTCCGTTCAGATGATATCATTGGATTAAAATGCCTGAAATGCAGAGACATTTAAACAATACAGATGCTGATACCATGCTGGTGGACTATTTATACAGAACCGCATCGGGGTGTAATGGTTAGCTAAGCAGTCAGCATTAAGGAGAAAGAGGAAACACTGGTTGGCTCGGAATCAGGATAAGTGGGGCAACATGTCTATCCGCGGACTGCTGTTTTAGAGCACTAGCACTACACAAATCCAACTAAGCGTGTTGGTCTAGTACAAAGCGAACCTCATTATCATCTCAATGAATATTAACTTGCTCTCGCCATGATATACCTGAAACATTGCTGAGTTGGTGTTAAACAACAATCACTCACTATAAGTCCGCTAGGGTATCATCCGCTCAGTAGTCAATAGTCAGAGTTTCGGCATTGACATGATTTATTAAATTTATTTATTATTGGAATTTAGTGTCTAAATAATGTAATTATTATCAAAAATAAGGTTCCTCTCTCTCAGGCAAAGTTGACCTTAGTCGGTTTTTTCTGCGCTGTTTAGGATGTGTGGTTTACTTGCTCACAAAGACGTTTGAATTATTTGTCTTTCCAGTATTTTGATTGTGAAGTTATTCTAGAAACGCGTCGTGTGCATAGCTTTCCAGTTTTTTGTATTGGGAAGTTATTCTAGAAACGCGTCGTGTGCACAGCTTTCCAGTATTTTGATTGTGAAGTTATTCTAGAAACTCGTCGTGTGCACAGCTTTCCAGTTTTTTTGTATTGTGAAGTTATTCTAGAAACGCGTCGTGTGCACAGCTTTCCAGTTTTTTGTATTGGGAAGTTATTCTAGAAAGGCGTCGTGTGCACAGCTTTCCAGTATTTTGATTGGGAAGTTATTCTAGAAACGCGTCGTGTGCACAGCTTTCCAGTATTTTGATTGTGAAGTTATTCTAGAAAGGCGTCGTGTGCACAGCTTTCCAGTATTTTGATTGGGAAGTTATTCTAGAAAGGCGTCGTGTGCACAGCTTTCCAGTATTTTGATTGGGAAGTTGTTTAGTTGTTTTAGAAACGTGTCGTGTGCACAGCTTTCCAGTTTTTTGTATTGGGAAGTTATTCTAGAAACTCGTCGTGTGCACAGCTTTCCAGTATTTTGATTGGGAAGTTATTCTAGAAAGGCGTCGTGTGCACAGCTTTCCAGCATTTTGATTGGGAAGTTATTCTAGAAACGCTTCGTGTGCACATCTTTCCAGTATTTTGATTGGGAAGTTATTCTAGAAAGGCGTCGTGTGCACAGCTTTCCAGTATTTTGATTGGGAAGTTATTATAGAAACGCGTCGTGTGCACAGCTTTCCAGTATTTTGATTGGGAAGTTATTCTAGAAAGGCGTCGTGTGCACAGCTTTCCAGGATTTTGATTGGGAAGTTATTATAGAAACGCGTCGTGTGCACAGCTTTCCAGTATTTTGATTGGGAAGTTATTCTAGAAAGGCGTCGTGTGCACAGCTTTCCAGCATTTTGATTGGGAAGTTATTCTAGAAACGCGTCGTGTGCACTAATTTAGATATATAGGGTCTAACACCGGGAGAGGTGCAAGATAGTAAAATCTGTGACACCCGAGGGTAAGATTTAAATCTTACCCGAGGGTGTCACAGATTGTACTATCTTGCACCTATTATGGTGTTTGACTCTTTTTCTCACCCCTTTCTACCGTGTCAATGTTTGTTTACTTTTTGTGCAGTTTGGCGCATTAATTTGCGAACCGTATCACAGGACCAAAATGCCACGTAATAAAATAAAACAAGATTATCATTTTACAACTTGAAAGAGGTTCAAAATAATAAAGTTAACAAACTTGTGATAGATTCTACAATAAAAAAAATTGCACCTTTTACAATGTTTGCCTCTTTTTCTCATCTCTTTCTATCGTGTCAATATTTTTTTACGCTGAGAAAATATAGACTGCTCTCCCTTGTTACGTAACTAAGGTAAATAAAAAATATTACCTCCCTTTTACCAACGTCAAAAACAACTTGTTTACCGACTTTTGTTGCTGTTGTAGTAGCATTTATAATATATTTATAAATACATTGTATTTTATTTTGAAATACATTTAAAATATTGCCAAAACACTATAAATCGACAATTTAATTCAACAATGGAAAACAATTTTGCGGGAAAAACGGCGTGGAGCTTGTCTTACCCTGGGGCCGGGGTAAGATAGAAAAATCTTTTTCACCTAAATTAACGGACTACTTTATCCAAGGGGTGAGAAATCTACATCTTTATATGAAATATAAAAGATAAATATAACTGTATGTAATGGTATTATCACTGGGTTTGTAACTACAGTAACATGACGGGTTCAACAAGGGGAGCAGAACATGTTTACCCTTCCGGAATACATGCGTTCTTCCCCGGTTCTTAGTGGGATTCGTGTTACCCGATCTTTAGTTTAATGTGTAAAGTTTTGTAGATTGTTGTTTGTCCTTTTTTGTTTTTCTTTTGACCATTGCGTTGTCTGCCTTTCTTCGATTTTCGGATTATGAAGGTCCCTATCTAGTGATAGTACAACAAACCAACTCTATGTAACTCTATGTAACTGTGTAAAAATCAACAATACAATTCGCACGAAAGATATTAAATATACCAATTCCATTACGACATGCATGCTACTGTTTCACCTGACGTACTGACGTACCGCTAAGGATTTCTATGATATATGCCAATTAAAATGGTGTTCCACTGAACTGGCAAATGTTCTACTTATTCGGTTACTATTTAAGAAGAACACGTCTACGCTTGTTCTTCATTTGAAACATCTAATAGTTGAATCAAATCTTCCGGATTTATTTCTCCACGAACTAATTGATCAAGTTCTAAATAGCCGTTGTGCTTTATACTGTCCAAAACCGATCGCTCCTGGTGGTCTTTTATTGTCATGTCAGCATTATGCGCAAGAAACAAAGTCATTAAAGAAAGAATATCATGGATACACTTTCCATGCTCACTTTTGATCTCAGCTATTGAGTATTGATGATATTGGTCGACAAGCAGGTGAAAGGGCGTCTTACCGCAACTATTGACCACATTGATGTCAACGCCATTAGCTATAATAATCCGTGTGACAGCAACGCGCAATGGACTGCACCAGACTTTGTCATTCTTGTTGTATGTGCAGGCATAATGCAGTGGTGTATTGCCGTAGATATCTTGAACAGTCATGCCTTTTTTCGAGCTTTCAAATTGGTTTAAAATAAGTAACATAATTTTCAAACAGAAAGGTTTCATTACTCTTGTTATGTGGTGAAAAGAACTTTGACCATTTTTATCTGTTTGAAATGGATCCGCGCCATATTTTAACATTTCTTTCACTACAAGAAGACTTGTATTTTGATGATGTATTAACATATATTGGAAGGGTGATCTCCCTTCATCGCTGTCCAAAGTTGAATCTGGTTCTTCGCCTATCATTTCATTGTTTTGCATTTTTCTATTTACGTCGGCGCCATTTCGTAGCATCTCAATGATCACGTGTGATTGTACATGACGTTTGAACGCCAAATGTAGCGGGGTTTCACCGTCATCATTATACATGTTAATATCGACTCCTCTGTCGACAAGGGCTGATATTGACGTTGTTGATACTTGGAAATTCTGTCCATATTTAGAATAAGCGATAATCAAATGATGCAAGGCGTTACCTTTTTCATCTCTTTGATCAGGCGATACATTTTTAGGGAGAAACTTGATTGTTTTTGTTCTAATTCTGTTAATCCCGACGGCTACAATCAATGGTTTACCAAATTCTAAATCTGCTTTATTGT
>MJUT01050390.1:50857-63785 GCA_002080005.1 Gigantidas platifrons | reverse complement strand
CAATCTCATCATCAACAGACTTCTCATATTTTTCCGTGCGAATACGATTGCAAATAAATGTAAATGGTAGCCATTTGATCGCCTCGTGTTCGAGTGTCTGACTAAACGACAAACACATAGCTTCTAAAACGCACGAATGTCTGAACTGTACTGTTGACCGTTCCTTTGTGACGAATGCTTGATCAACCCTATTTAATGCCGAAAGAAGTCGAGTACTTAATTGTTTCACACTTGGAAAATGTACAATGTTTTGTAGCAAGAAAAACTCGTTACTCTCACTACACATTCGATGAATTGTTTTCTCTTTTATTTCACCATCTTTAATTAATAAGAAAACAAGTAAGGCGTATACATCGGGGTCATGGCGGTGAAGCATGTGTACTGCAGCTCTCACGTTTTCTATTGGAGAGTTGAAGAACTGTTTCCCTTTGCCAAACAGTTTGTCATTTAATGTAAACATATGGACTGAGTTTGGGAAGCCAACTACATATTTACATTTGATAATTGCTTGTTTTAGTGTTTCTTTCATTGAATTGTCTTTTCTGTTTTTGAAAAGGTGTTTTTCTAGCATTTCTAAACGTTCAGAATGTGATAATTCAATTTCAGACAAGTCCACAATATTGGTTTCCTCTAAGACATTGTTTGGTGTTAGACATGGTTTTATTCTAGATAAGACACCTTTACGACATGTCATTACAACATATAAGAAATCGTCATGGTTGACTCTCTGGTCGGTACTTAGATCTATCTGATTGATCAGTTTTTGGTTGTCATCATCTTGTGTTGAGTTTCCAAGCCCAAAAATGTCATCCACTAATACAATCTGAGGTATTTTCCAGCGAACATGTTCTCGCCATTGCGAGATATTGTCTATTGCTTTCAACGTATAACCTTCATCAATCTTCTTAGCTACCAGCTTCATTCCTATAAGTGACTTACCGTCACCCGACGAGCCTGTAATTAATACATAATGATTTTTCTCAAGTTTGTCCCTAGCTTGCCTGAACCCTTCTGTTTCCACGAATATGTCGTCCATTGATTCAACTTGTTCCCGAAAAACCTCTTCTCCTGTGAAAATATGTAAGCACAAAAACAATATTAGAAACGGGCATTATGAGCTATTTCTAAACACCCGTCACTAAGTAGTACCACATGTAAATTCTCGTGTAAAATTGATAAATTGATGAGTAGATTATAAAACTGTTATAACGGTTTGGTATTTTGTTTATTCATTTTAATATTGAACCAGTTCAATTTATTAGATAATATTAAAAAGGCCCAATTCAAACATTCATCCATGCATACAATTTATCATATGTAAAAATATACCTCTGATGGTGGACTATTAGGCTCCGATGGTATCATCCGGACAGTAGTCAGTGTTCGGCACAGATTAACTTTTATTTAAATTCAGAGTTCCTAAATAATATAAGTATTAATAAAACTAGGTGACCTTAGCCGATTTGCGCTATCCTGTTTAGGCCCTTTATTTTTCTTGTTGATGAAGATTAAGATTGTATGTTATTTAAAGAAAGGTTGCTAACTATGTCGTGTCTGGAAACTATTTTCATGACCACATCATTTCACCAAGAGCTTAGCTTAGGGCCCTAAAATCTAGTTAGTCCGCCTTAACCAAACCACGAGAGTGAGCGGTCACGTACGTGTGTACTAGGAGTATAGATTTTGCTTTTTTGAACGATTTTACAATTGCATTTTTGAACTCCTCTGACGGTGTGGTATTTGCTTTCTTATTTTACCTATGTTGAAGCATACACTACAACATTACAGAGGAATGTCACAAAAATATTTTTACCAAATATTTAGCGCCATTTTGTGTATCGTAAAGGTTTGTTTTATTCAATATGTTGTTGATTAGTTTTGATAGCAGTAAGGTTAAGAAAAGGATAACTTATCGCCAGTTTTTGTTTCGTAAATGGTCGTTATAGTCCATGTACTGTTGCTATTCCTGTTTTGACATTGGCAAGGTTAATGCAAAATCGGTATGTTAGGTTGAAGTTATCACTTCGACAGTTTTACAGTCGCCATCATGCATTACCTTTCCGGAATATCTGTGTCATAGATGACCACTGATGAGTTCCGTTTGCCGTTGTCACAATCCCTCTTCTTTTATGACTTATCACCGGATGTTTTACATAATATTCAGGAACTGCTCAACCTTCCGAAACACCTGTATTTTCTCGCTGTTTGTCGTATACATATTTGGATTTCTGTGCAGTAGAAAGTTTAAATAGTGATGGCCAATAATTCCACCAATAAAAAAAACAAAAAACAAAAAAAACAAAAAAACACCCGAACACAAACAAGATCATGATATTGAGCGTCCTGGCTTGGCACAGGCACATAAATGTGGTGGCGTTTAATGAGATTCCACTCTCTGATAATTGATTTCTAGCAACAATACAGATACAATACAAACTGAATGACAACATAAGCATGGATAGTCGCTTAGTTAGATGCAACTAGTCTTGGGACAAAACAATTATAACGGATACTTTTGATTGTTCCCTCTTGTATTTTCAAACTTTTCTATAATAATGCAATTTGTTGTACTAACGTCTTGTATTTTCTTCCTCTTTATTACATCGTATATAGTAATTTATAGTACAATGATCACCGAACACAGCGTTAGTCGCCCTCAAGTTAAGTGCAGAACCTGAAAAATATAACATGAAATAGGGCTAGGTTTACAATGTTTAACGCCATTTTCAACAATATTTCAGCTATATCGTGGCGATGATTTTATTATTGGTGTAGGTACCCGGAGTACTCGTAGAAAACAGCCGACCTGTCGCAAAAAAATTTACAATCCTGAACGGTATTCTGATGGTACGAATTGTGCTCCGCTACCTGCCGATTTGTTTCTACACGTTTATGAGGCAGACTTCCGTCAATGGTTTCTCCAGAATAAAGACAGAAAATTAGCTATAACAATTCTCTAGCCGGTTATTATCAGAGCACAGCTGCAGACTCATAAGATGCTTAAGCAAGGCTACTTTTCTCCTAGTTTGAGGTCACTATGAACATTCTTCGGTCGTCATCACGATCTGGTTGACCGGTACGAAATATTCATATCTCAAATGACAATGGATCTTTTCCTTTATTTATACGTAGATTTTTATCGGACTTCGTTATATATATGAGTAACACGGCGGGTGTCTTATTAGCAGTAGGAAGAACTGCTTACCCTTCATCAGTACCTTGTTTCACCCCCGGTTGTTGGTGTGGCTCATCTTTTGGAGTTTTTCGTGTTGTGGTTTTGTTTTGTTTTGTTTGTCTGCGTCCTGTGTCTTGTGTGCGAAATGTTGCCAGTGTCTCTGGATTGTCCATTCTTCATTGCCCCTTTGGTTTTCTCTAACGTTTATATAATAGTCAGAATTCAACAAAGATATCGACACTACTAATTATAACTCAAACAAACTACGGGCTTTGTTAATTCTTGTTAATTTTCAAATATTTACAGCTTACACCATTGTTTTGTATCTCATTCCATTTCCGTCTTCAGATTGTTTCCCTTTTGGCATCTCCAAACTTTTCTTGAATAACGAAAGAAAAACGACTTATATTTAAAATGTTGAAGAGTTAGTACATGTACAACCCATGCTTTAGTGCGGTTCGTGCTACTCGATCTTTCATTTTTTGTGTATGTTTTGTTGATCTTTGTTTGCCTTTTTGTACTTTTTCGTTTGGTCATTATGTTGTCTGTCCTTTTTCGATTTACTGCTCTGATTACGCCTTTGGTATCTTCAAACTCTTCTATATAACAAATAAGTACATACTTTCTGATGTATTATCCTCAGGTACTGATGTTCCATTATGTGTCTTCACTGAAAAAAGGTAAGTAACAATGTTAATCATAACGGCCTCGAATACAGAAAACTCAAGTTGTAGCATTAAAACGAGTTTATAGACAAAAAGGACAAATAACGATCTACAAAACATTACATATAAAGCTAAAGATCGAGTATCACGAATACCACTGAAAACCGGGTGTGAAATCATATGCTCCGGAAGGGTAAGCAGTTTCTGCTTCACTAATGATGCAAATTATATGGCTGTATGATTCAAAGATTTATATCCCGTTCATTAGGAACATAAACCAGTCAGTAGTTCGTAATGGTTTTGTCTGCAGTCTAAATTAGGTAATAAAAATCACGCCCAGAAATTATTTTTATAAAACGTTATTGATAATGAAAAGTCATTTTAAACAGTGGTTGTCAAAATAAATTTTAAAGATAACAATGGTATAACCAGAAACCGGAAATAAAGAAAAAAAAGGACAAACATACAATGGCCGACAGAAAAAAGACAAAAGAGCAATGATGTACAAAACAGAAACAAAAGATTGAGCCACACGAACCGAACTAAAATCCGAGAATGAACTCTTCTAGTGGCACCCATTGTGTTACTCTTGTTAAAAAAGGAGGTCCTGTTTGGGGAAATACACAAAGGTATGAATGGCTTTAATAGGTAAATAACATCTCTCTTTGATACTTGGATTTATAACGACAAACCAGATATGGACAAACAATAAAAAAAAAAAAAAAAACTTTCATGCCACATATGATTTACACAGCTTCACACAGACTACCTCTGAAACATACGTCAGCCTTAACTATTTAAGTCATTTTCAATAGAACTTAGTTTTCATGTTGTATCTTCCAGCCAAAGAACCAAGCAGAATGTCAGCTATATTCAGGTCAAGTTCAATAATATATAAATACTATATAGAAATGAGCGAGGGATTGGTAAACTGGAAGCGACTTATGACTGCTACAGAGAGAGAATGGAGAATCTGGTAGGGCCGACAACATTAGTTTTTTGTAGTGGCCATGATGCTGTTACTCTTTTTTCTAAGCTGCAAAAGAGGTATTTAACGTGAAGGGAGCATTACCTTAAGGTCCACGGTCCTGTATCATAACCTGTCACCCCCTATCAACCACAAGGGGACGTGTTGAGAGCCTACTTGGGTTTGAGCCATGAAAACATTCACTAATATCCATTATGCGTACTTAGTTAATAAAAACTTACTTGCTTCTACTAGAGGATCAGTGCTTGTGCTGACACGTCGCATTCTTCGGAATCCAGCTACTGTAACTGCAAAGAATGACTATGAAATAAAATGCATGTAAAATATAAAAAAAAAGTTCATAACAAGATAATTTCATTTTTTTAAATATAACTTTCACAGTTTTTCTTAGAATTTGATGTTTTTGAATTCGAGTGTTATCGTTTTCAAGAGTAAGAAAATATTTACTAACAATTACTTGTAATAACAATATACATGTAGTTCTATAGATTAACAGTTCTAACAGTGCTTTGATTTAGTAGTTAGACAGTACGTTGTAATATACATTGATGAAAATTAAGTCAAACGGCACATGTAGTATATAAGTAAAACATGTAAATAAACGTTAGAGAAAACCGAAGGGGCAATAAAGAATGGACAATGTAATGACTCAGACAACATTGGCCACACAAGACACAGGACAATGGCAAACAAAACGCACAACAACAACAACAACACAAAACTGAAAAAATTAAAAAGATGAGCAACAAGGATTCCACCAAATACCGGTAATCAAACCAGGTTTTCGCGAATGATAAGCAGCGAATGTCACTTATAAGACACCCGCAATGTTACTCATAGAGTCAATACGGCTTTCACACTACGATATATTCAAATACATATAGCATGAGTAAAGCATGGATCCTTCTACAAACAAACAAAACGAACCGAGCATCATTTGTATGTGGAAATCGTAGCGGACAACACAACACAGAACTAAAAACATATAAGACATATGATATGACAAAATGTTGCATACCACAACACGCAAACATATAAGACATATGATATGACAAAATGTTGCATACCACAACACGCAAGCATATAAGACATATGATATGACAAAATGTTGCATACCACAACACGCAAACAAACACAAATAGCACAATAAGACATGAGCCAAAAACTATCTTATCTTGAAAACAAATATTTTTTTTTATTTTTTGTAGCAAAAATTCGTTGTTGTAATTATTATTATTATTATTATTTTTTAAACTTTTCTTAAAATCCTTCCCGATGATATAATAATTTCTTGGTTTGCATGGTTAAGATTGTCATTGCCACATACAACCACGTCGAACAAAAATATTTGAAAATACATTGTAAAGGACAAAAAAGACAAAATGATAAGTAGGAAAGTGAAGATTGAGCAGCATGAATCTCACTACAAACCGGCGTGACCTCAATTGCTCTAGAATGGAGAATGTAATACGTTCGAGGTGATGACTTCCATTTTCCCATAAGGAACTCGTTGTTCACATATAAATTTGAATATTTTACATGATATTCTTACATATACTAAGCTATGATAAAACGTGTTTGATTTGTAGAATACATGAATGGCTTGTAAAAACCAGAAATTAAACAGTACTGGTCGACAATATAAACACCCAAAACAATGGGGACGATTCCTCTGTCAAGCCTAAAAACAACAAGAAATACCGCCAGATGATAGAAATATATGTCCTGCTTGTCAAGGGCACAAACATGTGACCTGTCACAGGCACAATCATGTGGCTTGCCATAGGCATAGACATATGACTTGTCACAGACACAAACATGTGGCTTGATAGAGGAACACACATGTGGCTTGTCACAGTCACAAACATGTGGCTGGTCACAGATACAAACACGTGGCTTGTCACATACATACATATGTGGTTTGTCACAAGTACTTTTCTTTTATCAGAGGCACGAACATGTCACTGTTTATATTGCATTGCCGCTACTCAACTGTTGAATGGAGATCGTGGTTTTTAATTAAATAATTTGGATACAAAAGTCGATAAATAAGAAATATTTTAAGAATCTTGTACATATTAGAGACCAGTAACCATTATTCATCTCAACCATTTTGTCATTCTTTTACCTACTTTAACAAAGCCACAATTATATCGAAGTTGATTCACAGTAAAGTTAGAACAAATACATGTATTCATATAGTACAAGGCTTTATATATTCATTATGATTACCTGCAGGTTGTTCAATGTCGTCATTCATTTCCGTTGTTTAGAAGTCCTTCTACTTAGAACGTTGTCTTGTAAGTTATCCATAGTTTAATCTACAATATGAAGGTAGAAGATAATATCAATTTGATCTTGTTTCTCAACAATTTGAATTGGACATTATGTTTTATACGTGTGTGTGTGTGTGTGCTAAAACATGTACCTGTCGTTTAAATGTCTTAAACTAATTATTTTCAAACGTTCGACTTTAACATGCATGTGTTTTCCATTTAAATCCTATTGGAGAATATCGGGTATCAACAGATATGAACGGTTCACATTTTGGAATACAAAACGTGGTATTTAAAAAAAAACAATGACAATATACAGATTCTAATTGTTATTGGTAGCCATATGAGTAGTTGTAAATTCATATTCTGTGTCAGTCAGTATTTCAATGGTTAGGGTTATAATGTTTAACGCCACTTTGAACAATATTTCAGTTATATCGTGGCGGTCAGTTTTATTGGCGGAGGAAACCGGAATTCCCAGAGAAAATCACCGACCTGCCGCAAGTCACTGGCAAACTTTATCACACAATGTTGTACCGAGCACACCTTGTCTGAGCGGGATTCAAACTCATAACTTCAATGGTGATATGCAATGATTGCATAGGTAGTTGTAAATCCAACTACAATACGATTACGACCACGACCACCCCCTACAAAGGGAGTGGTGATGAATAGTGGGGAAAAAGATAATTAAATCATATACATATAATCACGTTTGGCTGCTCTGAAAAAAAACCCGAAATATATCAAGTTAGATAACACTTATTATAAAATTATTGTATGAATGGTACTTTGTCTAATACCGTGATTAAAAAAACAGTTGGATAAATTTTGAAGAAAAATTTATATATTCATTATGATTATATATATATATAGTGAGGTCAAATAAAAACGGCAAAACATTTTTGTAAGTAATAGATAACAATCTTAGGAATGTCAGGAGTGGGTTGTACAAACCTCAATTAAATTTAAGTCTCAATTGGACCATAAGCATCAATTATCAGAATATTTAACCCGCTATAATAAGGATATAGCTTATGAAATGTAGGAAAAGTAAGGATTTGTTCTATTGGTCTTACATTATCACTCTCTGTAAAATTCAACAAAGAGGATAATCATTTCCCTCTCGTACGACATATGACGAACAGGCTGCCACAGCCTATAGTTATGAGTCGCTTGGCAGAAATATTCAATCTATCAAATATTGATTAATGAAACCTGTAGATAGTTTTAACATTTTTAACATTTTTCAATTGACGTGAGCAGCTTCTGACATAATCTTCGACTTGTTGAAGGTGGTCAGTATTTAGAAGAAGTAGTACAACCTCTGACATAATCTTCAACTTGTTGAAGGCGGTCAGTATTTAGTAGTACAACCTCTGACATAATCTTCAACTTGTTAAAGGCGGTCAGTATTTATTAGAAATACTACAACCTCTGACATAATCTTCAACGTGTTGAAGGGTTGAAGGCGGTCAGTATTTAGAAGAAGTAGAACAACCTCTGGCATAATCTTCAACTTGTTGAAGGCGGTCAGTATTTAGTAGAAGTAGTACAACCTCTGACATAAGCATGAACTTGTTGAACGTGGTCAGTATGTAGAACAAGTAGAACAACCTCTGACTCGTGCAATATTTGGTAGAAAGACATATAATGTTCTTACCAGCTAAGTTATTCAGTTCAAATACATTTTATTTCCTTTCGTGTGTTCATTTTGTAATACTAACCAGAAATATCTTCCTTAATCCAAGTGTCAGGTCACATATTATTAACATTTTTAAGTCAGCCGGTAAGATCAGTGATCTATCATTTCTATTTTTAAAATTTTACAACTCAACATGGTTCATTAAACATGTTATTTAAATTATGTATGACTATTGATAAAGTTTATAACTGCTTAGCCTGACCCAGTTAAATACAGTCTATAAAGATCTATTCAATATATTTGATTGAAGTCTTCAGAATACACCAGAGAAAAAAGGGGGGTCAAATTTGCAGGGTGCAGTGAGGACGAGATTTCCAATATATTAAGTGAAAAAAAAGGAAGAAGAAAAACAAAGAAACAATGTTATAGTATTAGCATGTAATTTTGAAATAAATGTGGAGAAAAGAATAATAAAACAATTACTTATGACTACCACCTGAGATAGCCTTTCAGATTTGTCTACCTTCGATTATTTTTTTTTCGAGGGGAAATAACCTCTCAACTGAATGTCTACCTAAAATGGGTGCCATATTTTTATATTGATAAAAAATAAGTTAACATTTGACTATTGTGGATTTCTAATAAGACTATATTATATGCAATAAATTAAAATAAAAAGATTAGTCGACCTATCATCAGAGCCGGATTACAAATAAGCTGGTGTGTGGGGCGGGGGGCTGTATCGTGCGCTATAAAGGGGTCCTACATTAAAATAAATAAACATGTATATGGCCTATGCATTTTCTTACGTAATAAGCTAATTCAATTTAATTGGATTAGCATAGCAGTACAACCGCCCCCGCCCCCATTTCCCGACATTTTAACATTAACTTCACCAGATCGTGATATTACGATTTCAAAAGATAGCTTGCAAGCATAGAGTTCGAAAATGCTCTCAAAAATGCGGGGGGGGGGGAGTTAACATATGCTTCTTTTGTGACATAGTTATACCAGCCATACCTTGTCATATTTTAGACCTCATGGCTAGAAACTTCTCGTTAATTTTATACACAAGTCTAGACTAATGTTGATAAAACAAGACGTTTACTTAGTCCACAATCTTAGCGAAATTTGCATTACTACAGAGAAAAAGATAGAGGATAGTGTCTGGTATGTTTTCCTTGTAACATGCCACAATCAACAATTCAAAAACCTGTTATTATTGCTCATTATGAGCTCATACAGTTGATTTTTGCTCAATTGAATGTCTACCTCCAACGTGTGCCAATTTTTTGTATATTGATAAAAATAAGTTAACATTTGAATATTGAGGATTTCTAATGCGTCATATGCCATAAATTAAAAAAAAAAATTTTTAGTAGACCTACCATCATTCACGGATTACATGTAGGATAGTGTGGGGCCTCTACCATGCGCTATAAAGTATAGCCCCTCCCCCCCCACCCCGAGATGTTAGCAATAAATGACAGCTTGCAAGCATAGAGTTATAAAATAAACCCATCTAAGATGATTAAAACAAAAAAAGCGTGTGTGTGTGGGGGGGGGGGGTGTTGGCGCTGAACATATGCTAATTTTCCTACTAGGTTAATCCGGCCCCACCCTGCCATATTTTAGACCCCTATGGTTAGAAAGCTTACGTACACAAGTCCAGACTAATTTTGTTGAAATAAAACATTTATTTAGTCCACAATTTTAGTGTCTGGAGGATAACATCTCTTTACATTATGTCATATTCCCAAAACATAGGATTTTCCTATCATGATGAAATAATTTTATTATAGTGGATGGAAAACCCCAAGTATGATAATTTATACGAAATTAAAATTCAGATTTCAGCCAAACATTTGATTGTACTATAGGTATGTCACTCCCAAAGTAATTATGAATCTGTTAAACTTTCGATAAATATGAGTTTATAGTTCCACCCACTTATGAATAATAATAAAACATATATTATAAATCCATCTTTTATTTTTGCTTCGTTTACAAACAAAATCCAGCTTGGATCCATAAAACTAGTTTAAATATGCCATTTTATTGGGAGATGGCAGAATCAAGTCATGGATACCAGCGTCATGTATATGAGTTTAGGGGACCAATTTTTAGAACTCCCGACCCAATTGGTTAAGCGATGTACTGTAATCACTTTGGGTCCGTCCTCGCTTGGTCAAATGGAAATAAATTTGGTACTAATGGTCATTAGATGGTCCTCTACAAAGGCTTTGTTTGCTTGTGTTTTTTTTTTCGATCGGAAGTCCACCAAAGACAAAAAGATAGACACATGAAAACTATTTGAGTTGAAAAGAGTCGAGGTAATAAATTCCTATTGAAAATCAGATAGAAACATTTATAGAGTTTTTGACATAATAGGGGCTACAAGGGGGATTTCATAGTTAGAACTTTTTTTTAATTTTTGATCCATCTGTATAATTGGTAAGCAGCGAATGTCTCTTATAAGACACTGGCAATGTTACTCATAGAGTCAATACGCCTTTGACACTACGATACAAATAGCATGACTAAAGCATGGATCCTTCTACAAACAAACAAAACGAACCGAGCATCATTTGTGTGAGGAAATCGTACCGGACAACACAACATAGAACTAAAAACATATAAGACATATGATATGACAAAATGTTGCATATCACAACACGCAAACATATAAGACATATGATATGACAAAATGTTGCATACCACAACACGGAAACAAATACAAATAGCACAATAAGACATGAGCCAAAAACTATCTTATCTTGAAAACAAATATTTTTTTTATTCTTTGAAGCAAAAATTCGTTGTTTTAATTATTATTATTATTATTATTTTATTATTTTTTTTTTTTTTAACTTTTCTTAAAATCCTTCCCGATGATATAATAATTTCTTGGTTTGCATGGTCAAGATTGTCATTGCCACATACTACCACGTCGAACCAAAAATATTTGAAAATACATTGTAATTCCTTCCTTCTGAATACATGACTTTCGAATTCGATGTCATACATTTTAAAGAGAGAGCATTTGAAAATACCGAACAGGTCATCCGAATCCGCTAATCGAAGGACACACAATATCATGGCTGAAAGCAAAAGGACAAAAAAGACAAAATGATAAGTAGGAAAGTGAAGACTGAGCATAATGAATATCACTACAAACCGGCGTGACCTCAATTGCACTAGAATGGAGAATGTAACACGTTCGAGGTGATGACTTTCATTTTCCCATAAGGAACTCGTGGTTCACATATACATTTGAACATTTTACATGATATTCTTACATAAACGGTGTTCTAAGCTATGATAAAAGGTGTTTGATTTGTAGAATACATGAATGGATTTTAAAAACCAGAAATTAAACAGTACTGGTCGACAATATAAACACCCAAAATAATGGGGAATATTCCTCTGTCAAGCCTTAAAACATACAGAAATACCACCAGATGATAGAAATATATGTCCTTGCTTGTCAAGGGCACAACCATGTGACCTGTCACAGGCACAAACATGTGGATTGTCAAGGGCACAACCATGTGACCTGTCACAGGCACAAGCATGTGGCTTGTCAAGGGCACACAAATGTGATCTGTCACAGGCACAAACATGTGGCATGTCATATGCATAGACATGTGGCTTGTCACAGACACAAACATGTGGCTTGTCATAGGCATAGACATGTGGCTTGTCACAAACACAAACATGTGGCTTGATACAGGAACACACATGTGGCTTGTCACAGTCACAAACATGTGGCTTGTCACAGATACAAACACTTGGCTTGTCACATACATACATATGTGGTTTGTCACAAGTACTTTTATTTTATCACAGGCACGAACATGTCACTGTTTATATTGCATTGCCGCCACTCAACTGTTGAATGGAGATCGTGGTTTTTATTTTAATAATTTGGATACAAAAGTCGAGAAATAAGAAATATTTTAAGAATCTTGTACATATAAGAGACCAGTAACCATTATTAAACTCAATCGTTTTGTCATTCTTTTACCTACTTTAACAAAGCCACAATTATCTCAAAGTTGATTCACAGTAACGTTAGTACATATACATGTATTCATATAGTACAAGGCTTTATATATTCATTATGATTACCTGCAGCTGGTTGTTCAATGTCGTCATTCATTTCCATTGTTTAGAAGT
>MJUT01050381.1:12968-23811 GCA_002080005.1 Gigantidas platifrons | reverse complement strand
CAGTATCGGCTAATGTTACATATGCCTGGGTGAGATCCACTTTAGTTTTAAAGGCGTTGTCGTGGTCGTGATCGTATGGTAGTTGGGTTTATAACTACATATATATGCAATCAGTGCCTAT
Organism: Gigantidas platifrons; assembly: GCA_002080005.1. NCBI lineage: Eukaryota > Metazoa > Mollusca > Bivalvia > Mytilida > Modiolidae > Gigantidas > Gigantidas platifrons. The sequence continues at coordinate 23,690 of MJUT01050381.1, read as the reverse complement.
CATTCACTAACGTTGTGAGTTCGAATCCCGTTCAGGCGCGGTGTACTCGAAACAACATTATGTGATAACGTTTGTCAGTGACTTGATTGTTGATGGTTTTCTCTCTGTACTCTGGTTTCCTCCATCAATAAAACTGACCACCACGATATAGCTGAAATATTACCGAAAGTGGCGTTAAACACCATAACCCTAAACCCTAAAGCCTTAGTTTTAATCAAATACATTAATTATGGACTTTAAATTTCAATCATAAATATAACTAATAAATCATACCAGTGCAGAAATAATGACAATTCCTTCTAAGTAATAAATTGGTGTAGCAAAATTAGTGCAGTGTTTTAAAATATAAAGCTTTTGTGGGTGAGGCTTAAAAATTGGGATAAAGGCGAAGTTCACCGATCCTTTCCCAAAGTATTGCGCCGAATACACATACACTTTATATTTTAAGATAAATGCATTGATATTGTGTTAATCCTGCAGAAAAATCACATTAATCCATCGACGTTTATATTTTGAATTAAATAATAAAAATATACAATGATCCTTTGATTGCCCCTTTTGATATTTTATATCAACAGGAAGTGAAATGGATCCCAAATCTCAACAGGTAACATGTGACAGGGGTACAAGAAAAAAACAAGTATTTCGGTCAGTGACAGTATATAACAAAAACAAATAGGCGTACAATGTAATTTGACTTCTCAAATAGAACATGTGCTTGATAAAATAATTTAATTTGATTTGAATATTTCAATCTGATTGGCCAATCCGCCTGGGGAAATTTTGGCTATACTCGATAACCTGCGTTGGTATTGTGACGTCACCAACTGACGTGTTCATCCGCCGACAAATTCAAATAGTCACATGCAATAATCGTAATTAAAATCGAGGAATCATTAAATTTTGTTGTAAAAATTAATTTATAAGGAATATTTTGAAATTGTTGAACAGGTTATACTCACAGGCTTTTGACGATGTAGGGCCTCTATTTAATTGTGGGTCCTGGGTTAGTTATTTATATACATTGTTCGTGACTATTCATTATTGGGGTAACGTTCCACTGCGGAGTTTGTAATAAAAATAGGAACATTTCGGAATTTTCCCGGATTTGGCCATCTCCAAATGTCAATCGTTGTTTTGTAAATTACTATAGCCATTCAATGGGAAACATTCACCCAAATTTACCCAACAGGTGTCGCTCGAGTACTAACGGTGGTTAGCTGAGCGTTTTATTTTCGCACAGACGTTTGTAACCTATGTAAAGTGATCACGTCATCACGTTGAAATAAGACTTTGAGGACAACGTTGAGCCTGTACNCGGTTCAGTGTTTACTTTTGTCTGTTGATTTTTTAGTTTTAAGGGAATGAGTTCAAATGGCAATTACCCGAAATATACTTCAACAATATGCACGAAAATCCTCAAAGAAGTATCACTCATATATCATTCTTTGAAATTATTGCATCTTGGCCGCCATATTGAATATAAGATGGACAACGAAATGATTACTGTTTCCTTTTTTAGGACACTCATAGCTCATTCATTTAGAAAAATCCTTAAATAGCTCTGAAATTTTCTGTTAGTACGTTGTTGTCGAATTGCAACCCCCTATATTTCCAGATGACAGCCTTATTGGATCGACTCGAATGAGATTGTTGTTTGAAAATTCTCTATAGTTTATTAATATAATATAACGATCAGTCCAATGGCCAAGCTGTATTGTGTTTCGGGAAAATAAATTTGCATATATACATTTCAGACGACCAATAAAGAAATTTGATACCTCGATATGGGGACCAATACTGTCAGATTAATTACATGTATCCTATACTAAAACTTTTTAATGTTCGTTCATTACACCCTGTCCCATTTGAAACCGATGTTTGCAGGAATAATATGTGGATAGTCATCTAAAAGTTTCTAGTATGATCCATTTTGTCCCACACCATTTATCTTATTGGTTGAAATACATGGAATTAATAAACCGCTCAAAAACCACTAAACCATTTGAACAATATACATACTACTTGGTAATTGTTGACAAATTATTCATGTCCATATTAGACATGATGCTGATAACATCCCATCGGAAAGGGAGGTCTACTGGTTATGGGAAGTAATCAAATACTCGTCTCGCCATTGGCACGAGACGTAGACGAGTACCTCTACTTCGTAAATAGGGGGTATGGTGTTTAACGCAACTTTCAACAATATTTCACTTATATCGTGGCTGTCAGTTTGATTTACATGTACATTGTAAATATAATGTTCATAAAATGACATATTTATTCTGTTTATGACATGTCTTCAACCCCCTTGGGGGTAAAATTGTGCTAAATGATAATACAGATAAATGTCACATCTTTGTATACGTAAAGCACAACTTGTAACAGTAACAGGTGGGAGTGGTCTTTGCTGGTTCGTTGAAAGGGGAAATATTCCGATTTATTGGTACCTTGTCCCATGTTAGTCTAAATTTACGATCGCAGTCCGGTACCCGTGTCAATGTTACCAGTATAATGCTTGTAACTTGGTCTTGTCATAAATATAGCTGAAAGTTTAAACTAACAAACAATCATTGCCATCAATAATGATTTGTGACAAAACATATATTCTTACTAATACAATGCTATAACTTAGGGAGAAAAAAAGCAAGTTCAAAGGTCCACTCTCCTCAGTTTTAACGACTGCTTTATAACATAACCTTTTTTTTTCACATGATGTAGATGCAGAGAATGTATATTATTTTTTGTGTCGTTTCCCGTGATATCAAACTAATCAATCAATCAATCAATCAATCAATCAATCAATCAATCAATCAATCAATCAATCAATCTATATATATATATCAATTTAACACGAAACAGGTAATATTGTAAATTTCTTTCTACGACGACGATTATAAAGTAAAGATTACACGCATTTTTTTTATCGAAACATCTTATAAACACATTCTTAACATGTGATTAATTCAATATCATTTGTATTAAACTCTGGTCATATGACATGCTTGAGTGAATATTGAAAAGAAAACAAAAAAAACTAGCAGATCGTTTTACGTATACTTTAACATATCTTAGGTGTTTCAATGTTCATGAATATGAGTTTGACTGTACCAATAATTCTCGGTGAAGCATTATTACTGCATGTGACTATAACGCGTCCTATATACATGTATAATCTATACTTTTATTTGTTATAAAATTGAAATACTATTAAATGATTTTTCTATTAATATAAAAATGTAATATATTATGACTATTATATGGTTTTTTTTATATAAATACTCTTGCATATTTGTTTTATCTTGAATATCTAGCCTGTTGATTATTCTAGGGGAAAAAAATATATGCATAAAGATGGTGTTTAACGCCACTTTCAATAATATTTCAGTTATATCGCGTGGTGGTAAGTTTTATTGGTAGAGGAAACCGGAGTACCCGGAGAAAACAACCGACCTGTCGGAAATCACGGACAAATTTATCACATAGGGCGTGTTTTATTGCTCTCTTCTGTATATCTCCAGAATATCTTCTGATGAAGCGTCCAAAAACATGAATCTGGACCTCTTCTGGAGATACTCTGAAGAAGAAGCAATAAAACACGACAAATTCAATATGGCGTTGCATCAAGGATTTATATAGTATATAAATCCTTGGTTGCATATAGCAGAATTTTTTATGTTAGATGACATAACTGAAGGTTCCGATGATTTATTGAAAAATTCAGTTTTTTCAGATCATTCGAAAGACACGGCTGTAATGTGTAGTCTAATTTCTGCCAGTGTAGGTACACCTCTTACGAGTAGTTCAAGATATACAAGTAGTTAAAGCATCTCCTCCACCAAAGTACACTATATACAATATATATTGCCTGTATAACAAGTTCGTTTCCTTTCCAACACACTGGATTAAAACGAAATTATGTGCTGTAATTATGTAATTATGTGCTCTGTTTTGGCATTGATGTTAGTGTAAAAACAAGGATAACAAAGAAAATTGGTTGGAAGAAATCGCCGTGTTCATAACATTTTTTCTTTATGCTTTCCTAACTTAATTTAGCAAAACAAATCGGGCTTAAAGCTCCGACCATTTGATTTTTTAGGAATTATCTTAACAAGATTATCCTTTTCACCCGCTTGAGAGTCAGTAGCTCTTTTCACAAAAATTCGTAACTATAGTCCTAACTTTTTCACTTAAGATTATCTTAAGACAATTCCTAAGTCCTTTTCATAAAGGTTATCTTACGACAAATTTTAATCTTACGACTAAAATTACACTTACGATAGAAATTCTTCCTTAGGTGTACTCGATACAACATTATGTGATAAAGTTTGTCAGTGATTTGCGACAGGTCAATGGTTTTCTCCGAGTACTCCAGTACTGGTAGAAGTTTTTTTTCAAGGGAGTGCGTCTGGAGTGTGAAAAAAAACCTATTCATATAATTCATTTTATCCGTTATTTGTCAGCAAAATATTTACCCCCCTTTTTTCCAATTAATCCCATCCCACATAAAATTAAACGCTTGTTCTTTTACTGATGAAAATTTATCCCAATGTTTCTGATATAACCCAAATTAAGATGTGTTTATCATCTATAGATCATGAAGACGAATACATATCCCTTTTATATATTAATAAAAATATAACAGAAGAATGTACATATAGATTCTCCTTCAGTTGCCCGTGGGTTACGATATTTCTCCACTCAAGAGAGTTAAATTAAAAATTTTAACCACAAGCCGTCAGGCGAGTGGTTAAAATTTTTAATTTAACTCTGGAGAGTGAAGAAATATCGTAGCCCACATGGGCAACTGAAGGAGAATTTGTTTCTCCCATTATTTAACACGAACTTTATTTCAAAACCCGTCAAACGAGTCAAACGAGTCAAATACGGGGAAAGGCACGAGACATTTTAATCCTCTAGATGATTACAGATTTTTCCATCACCGGTTCAGCGGGGTTAAAACGACGTCATAATGGGAGAAGCAAGCTTAGAGTGTTCGATGATCATATAAGTTGCCAGAAATTTACAAATTATATTACTAATGTAAAGGCAAAATCAAAACGATATCATTGGATCCAGAGACTTCCAGTCCTAAAGCGGCTGTTCATACACAACTTTTGTCAGGGGGTAGATGTCTAGAGGAAAATCCCGTATGCCTGTTTTTATCAAAAAAAACAAAAAAAACAACAATAATAATAATAATGAAAAAGAAGAATTCTCCCCACGTTTGCAAGTAGTCTTTTCGATTGTCGATCGTTCCCAATGAATTTTACATTTTGAATTTTCAAAATTGTACACTTAGGACAGACTAGTTTTACACGTAAAGTTAGGACTATTTTTACACTTAAGATTATCGTAAGTATTTTTGTGAAACTCTTTTAATTCTTAGTTTTACACTTACGACAATTTTTTATCGTAAGAATTTTTGTGAAAAGGGCTACAAAGTTGTTTCTTCTTACAGCTAATACTGTACAAGAATTTTGTCAATGTTTGTCTGAATGTATAATCGAAAAAGATCTTGTTTGTCTATCAAATAAGTTTAATGTAACCAAACCAGATTATTTTTGTATATAAAAGATATACCTGACCCTTAAACTCGGGTAGCATAATGAAAACTCTGTAGATTTTGTACAATAGACCCTTTGCCGGATTTCAAATTGTTCTACTCCTATCTTGATCATGATTTATTTCTTTCGCAGGCGCACGAGTCATGAATAAGGCCTTATTTTTCTTTATCAAACGTATTTTTGCTTATATTCGTTTAGTCTTAGGTCAATATGTGCCACCCTTCTACTTTTGTGGAGAATAAGAGTAGAGGGGTGGCACATATTGGCATAAGCCTTTAAACGAATATAAGCAAAAATACGTTTAAAAAAATAAGACTGTATCGTTCAGGCTAAACGACGCCATTTTTGTCATGTGCCTCTGCCGTCTAATATACCTATTTAAAAGGAAGAGGTAGAAGAGAGACCGAAGATCTTCCGAATGCAAAAAAAACAGAAATGGATCTCTTCTGGCTCACTACCGACGAGCAATAAAACACGCCCATAATGTTGTATCGAGTAGTTTGAGCAAAACGATACAATAAATCGTTTTACATGATTCACCTCTCTCATCCACATATATTATTACATGTATAATAATAATAAACTACAAATGTATATCTACCACATTTGTATATCTGTAATGTCCAGGACAGGTTATTTTTGCCAAATGTCGCTTAAATATTAACCCTAAACAAACAAAAAAAGGGGGGAAGGCACATACCCCCTTTCAAAAAGTGTTGCTGCCCTCCCACATCTTTGTGTAAAAAATTTAGAAAAAGCTGAATTTGTAGCATTCAGCCAAATATTTTCACGAAATCAAGAGGTAATTAAGGGTGTTTGAAGCCGAAATAACTTTTTTTGCTTTTCAGTTTTGAAAGTTTTAAAGCTTACCCCTCCACTTTCCCGTCACCTCATGAAGTTTACACCCACTTTCAAACGTTTTCACCCACTTTCCGATCCGCCACTACGCCTCTGGCAATGTGTCCGAGAAAATGTGTTCACAAAATATGAATCAGAAACTATTATACCCGCGGTATAGGTCTCGTAAGATGTGCTGTTTGCTATGTATATGGTTGAAAAGTGTCTGTACAAATGGTCAATTGTAGCTTGAGAAGATTCAAGTGTATATGGAGCCATTTAATATAACTAGTATTGATCATAATGAAGGGCCATAACTTAGATTGAAAAAAAAAACGAAAAGAGCACCCCCCCCCCAAAAGATTTAGAAGGAATCGAACCTGTGATTGCTGAACATGCAAGGCAATGTACTGCAACTTCATTTTGTTAATATCGTACTTACAAGCTTTTAACGTTACTTAATTGACAACATGAGAGTTACATTGGGAAATATGTCTAATCTAGGGTCCATGACCTGTAAGACTAAAGCTATAATACTAGATTTAAATTTCCCACTGATTGAAAAAAAAATATAATCACAAAACAAAGTTATTAGACATTTTTGGGGTAAAAATGTAGTTTTTTATTAAACCCTAGATATTCAATCAAATAACAATAGTTTATAGTATAATTATTTTCCGAGACAAGGATTTATAAGATATAAAAACATGTACAAAAGGAAGAAACACCATCTTGTAAGACCGGTTTCTTTATAACGATGTAAATAAAGTATAAAATAGTTGTCTCGATGTTACATGATTAACGCATTTAAACAACCCGGGTAATTTTATATTTATTTGATTATCATGTAAGTATCTCCTTTGAATAAACTCCGAGGTCAGGAACCTTGTAAATAAAATAAGGCCATATCAATTTTCTCTTGAAGACGAACCACGCAATATGGCAGTTTAAAGGAAGATTTCGTTCAGTTGGTCGACAAGTAGAAACAAATGAATTCGACCTTTCTCACAAAATTTATCTAGTTGAACATACAATTTTGTATTTTGTCTTAATTGGAATATATTTCTGTTATTGAATACATCGCCATGTTATAACTTGTTTTAACTTAATTGGTCCTTGATTTGTGACAACTTCAAATCGGCATACGAAAACGTCACCTTGGTAAAGGACAAGTGCATGTATGATATAGCTTAAGTGCAAGTCCATGAGAAAACCATGCAAACCACCCAAAAACTTATACAATGAGTATTACAGTTGTTTGACTTTTTATGTATTTTCTGTAAGAGACCATGTTAGACGATTCACCTGTAAAGTTATTTGGAAAATGGTCAAGTTTTAGATAAGATATTAAGTCAAATAGAAAATCGCATTTTCAAATTGAAAATTTGACCAAAAACCTTGCGATAAAACACCCGCTCCTCGGAAAAATCTGTGAAATATTTCGCATTTTCAAATTGAAAATTTGACCAAAAACCTTGCAATAAAACACCCGCTCCTCGGAAAAATCTGTGAAATATTTTGATACATCTACTATTTTTTTCTGTACTATGGATATATCCAATTTCCAGAAAGATGCTACTATTTCGATAAGTATTGCTTAAAACTATTTGAATTTGATCGTAGCATATGGCTATCTACAAGGCATGAAAACCAATTTTAACGCTAAAAACTGATAAAACGCTTAAAAATTATATTTTTTCATCCTAACCTATATTATTTATCAATATGAATCAGACCTTAAACGATTTTTTATGGATTTTAAGTATTAAGGATTTTTTTGTATGTATTTTAAAACTTTGCATTACAGCACTTTGAAAATACCTCGAAATTACCTCCCCTTGTAGAACTCTTCAATAATGAGGCAGTAAACCTTACCTTACCTCTGTATCTTTACCCCCTTCAAAGGAGAACCATACGTGTTGTATGTCCAACGTGTGTTTGGTGGCGGTGCGCTGTACAGTGCTGTGTCAGTGAAAGTCCCACCACCTCCGTATCCATGAATAGAATTTATGTACAATAAAAATCTTTCACTAGAAAAATGGAGGGAATTAGAAAAAAATGTGATTTTGGCCAGAATTGCAAGAACAAGGCTTTGAACACGCTGACAAACTGTTCTAATCTAATAATTAATCATCTGAGGTATATAAAATCAAATTCAAAAGAACTAGAAATCCCTGAAAATTATCTAATCTTAAATAGAGCTGNTCACCCCTGTTTGTGGAATAATCCCACCAGTAGTGATATGCACATTTCTTATATTGACAATACTAAATCGGCTCTACAACTTTCAAAACGTATTTTTTTTTATTTAAAAACTGCATAGGAACCTAAATAAGTTGTATATATATCACTTCTGGTGGGATTATTCCACAAACAGGGGTGATTTCGGTAATTTCTAGGGTGATTTTGGTAAATTAGGGGGATTTTGGTAAGTCGTGGTACCCGAATCACACAAGTTACAAAGAATGATACAGAAACAGACAGGATAGAGCCTGCATCTCATACGCTTGGTATGTTTTTTTTATATATATTATATTATCCCAACATCTAAATTTTCACTTTTTTCTCTATTTATGAAAATTCATACGACTGTGGTATATACAGTGTTACATTGTATGTAGGGAGGTCGCCGATACGTTTATCGTAACGTCATCGATTTTCTTGCGACGGTAAAAAATTCAGTTTTTACCGATTTTCAGAAGGCTATAAAATACTGAAAATTCCATTATTTTAACAGGAAAAAAATGTCCTGTATAAATTCAGACCTTCATCTTTCTAATTTTGCGATTATGAAGTAGATTGGACATCGATAAGTGTTATTTTTAAGTGTTTGAAGTGGAGTCGTTTTGCATAAAATGGCCGTCGTAAAAACTATGTGTCAAAATCCAACCCGATTTCAAAATTAAATCCGCAAGCTGTTACACAGTCGATTTCCTTCATATATGGCTTAAAATTTGGGAAATATGGTCAACTATTCAAAGCCGATTGCTTTCGATAAGAAAAACTTGATATTTTGAAAAAGACGTAAAAAAAAGGGGGGTTTCATCCTTCCGGAAGTCCATCACACCTGATTATCAATAATTTGGAGCTCCCTCTTCATGTCTGTAACCTTGGTTTTAGCCAAACAACAATAGCGGCTTGCGGATTTCATTGGATAAATTGGTCGCATGGGCGTGTTTTTTGCAGAAATTACGCGGGATGGATTATTCCCCTTGACCGGCGGATATTATCTGTCTGCCATTGATTGCGCATGCTCTCAATTTTAATGATTCAAAAAATGTCTTTTTCGGCTGCTTTGCTTCAGGAATTGTGTGATGACTCAACAAACAACGCTGGATACCGGCCAAGGAGGCCCATTACCTACCGTGAGTATCAAAAAAACTTCTTAAAACAAGCTATAAGCCCATTCTTGAAAGGTCATATGTCATGGGTCATATCCTGACCTTAATTCGCATTTTCCTATTTTCAAACCTCTGCAAGTGATAATTTGCTATCAATTTGCCATAAAATAATTAATAAAAAATATTCTCTGTCATAACTGTTCTTAAATACGTTTTTACGAACTTTAATTTAGTTTAACCCCTCACGTCGAATTTACAGCCATTCGGAACACCTCGGGTGTTGCCAATAGCACTCTTTAGACTTTACCCTTCCTTTCAACAAAAGTTGAGAGAATATGAACAAATGGGATTTTATGGTCAATGATTTTGAGCTGAAACTCAAAACATATTTTATTTTTTTATATTAAATGATGATAAAAGTCAAAGAGGAGTTATGGCAGATTAGGATTTGATATGTAAAGCATGTTATGTTAGATTTTCTGTTCACAAATCCCATTTAATGTTAGGAGATCTTGATTGATCAATTTTAAATAATTTTTATGTCAATTTTTTTTAATAATCTGTTGAAAACTTGTTGATATTGATATTACCTTGCATATGAGATCCATACCAATTCGGTGTTTAACAATTTAAAACAGAATACATCCAGGGACAATAGGTTTTGTGTTAAATTTAATTTAATTTGTTTTATTGTTTATTTTGTTCTCAGTTTTTCTTTCATCGCCATTTACGATGCAAATAAAGATTAAAAGGAAAGTCTATGTTTTATCGCATTCAAACTTGCATATGATATGGTACATGTATGATACATGTGTTTTGACACTTAATATCTGCCCAGCAAACTAGAATAAATGACACATTTGAAAAAGAATCAATGAATTCGACTTTCAGTTGACATGTTCACAGTAAACTTTATGGAATAAATAAGGGTAATAACAAAATTACCGAACACAGCAATCTTCCAAAGGGAAATT
>MJUT01050378.1:19168-40310 GCA_002080005.1 Gigantidas platifrons | reverse complement strand
CATTTTGTTATCTCCTACAGAAGAACATTTTGTTAACTCCTACATAAGACCATTTTGTTATCTCCTACAGAAGAACATTTTGTTAACCCCTACAGAAGACCATTTTGTTATCTCCTACAGAAGAACATTTTGTTAACTCCTACAGAAGATCGTTTTGATATCTCCTACAAAAGGCAATTTTGTGTTAACTCCTACAGAAGACCATTTTGTTAACACCTACATAAGACCATTTTGTTAACTCCTACAGAAGATCGTTTTGCTAAATCCTACGGAAGACCGTTTTGTTATTTTCTACAAAACACCGGTTTGTTAACTCCTACAGAACACCGGTTTGTTAACTCCTAGAGAAGACCATTTTGTTAACTTCTACAGAAGATCGTTTTGTTAACTCCTACAGAAGACCATTTTGTTATCTCCTACAGAAGACCATTTTGTTAACTCCTACAGAAGACAGATTTACTAACACCTACAGAAGACCATTTTGCTAACTCCTACAGAAGATCGTTTTGCTAACTCCTACAGAAGAACATTTTGTTATCTCCTACAGAAGAACATTTTGTTAACTCCTACATAAGACCATTTTGTTATCTCCTACAGAAGAACATTTTATTAACCCCTACAGAAGACCATTTTGTTATCTCCTACAGAAGAACATTTTGTTAACTCCTACAGAAGATCGTTTTGATATCTCCTACAAAAGGCAATTTTGTGTTAACTCCTACAGAAGACTGTTTTGTTAACACCTACAGAAGACCATTTTGTTAACTCCTACAGAAGACCATTTTGTTAACTCCTACAGAAGACCATTTTGTTATCTCCTACAGAAGAACGTTTTGTTATCTCCTACAGAAGAACATTTTGTTAAATCCTACAGAAGACCATTTTGCTAACTCTTACAAAAAACCGTTTTATTAACTCCTGCAGAAGACAAATTTGTTAACTCCTACATAAGATTGTTTTGCTAAATCCTACAGAAGACCGTTTTGTTAGTTTCCATAGAAGACCGTTTTGTTAACCCCTATTAGATACTACCTACCTCATAAAGAATCAGTCAGCTGTGACTTGACTTGCTACCTACCTCATAAAGAATCAGTCAGGTATGACTTGACTTACTACCTACCTCATACAGACTCCTACAGAAGACCACTGTGTTAACTTCTACAGAAGATCGTTTTGTTAACTCCTACAGAAGACCGTTTTGTTATCTCCTACAGAAGACCATTTTCTTAACTCCTACAGGAGACCGCTTTGTTAACACCTACAGAAGACCATTTTGCTAACTCCTACAGAAGATCGTTTTGTTAACTCGTACAGAAGAACATTTTGTTATCTCCTACAGAAGAACATTGTGTTAACTCCTACAGAAGATCGTTTTGATATCTCCTACAAAAGACAATTTTGTGTTAACTCCTACAGAAGACTGTTTTGTTAACACGTACAGAAGACCATTTTGTTAACTCCTACAGAAGACCATTTTGTTATCTCCTACAAAAGAACATTTTGTTAACTCCTACAGAAGACCGTTTTATTAACACCTAAAGAAGACAAATTTGTTAATTCCAACAGAAGAACGTTTTGTTAACTCCAACAGAAGACAAATTTGTTAATTTCCACAAAAGACCGTTTTGTTAATTTCCACAAAAGACCGGTTTGTTAACTCCTACAGAAGACCATTTTGTTAACTCCTACAGAAGAACATTTTGTTAACTCCTACAGAAGACCATTTTGTTATCTTCTACAGAAGACCATTTTGTTAACACCTACAGACGACCATTTTGTTAACTCCTACAGAAGATCGTTTTGTTAAATCCTACAGAAGATCGTTTTGTTAATTTCCACAAAAGACCGGTTTGTTAACTCCTACAGAAGACCATTTTGTTAACTCCTACAGAAGATCGTTTTGCTAAATCCTACAGAAGACCGTTTTGTTAATTTCCACAAAAGACCGGTTTGTTGACTCCTACAGAAGACCGGTTTGCTAACTACTACAGAAGACCATTGTGTTAACTTCTACAGATGATCGTTTTGTTAACTCCTACAGAAGACCATTTTGTTATCTCCTACAGAATACCATTTTGTTACCTCCTACAGAAGACCGCTTTGTTAACTCCTACAGAAGACCATTTTGCTAACTCCTACAGAAGATCGTTTTGTTAACTCGTACAGAAGAACATTTTGTTATCTCCTACAGAAGAACATTTTGTTAACTCCTACATAAGACCATTTTGTTATCTCCTACAGAAGAACATTTTATTAACCCCTACAGAAGACCATTTTGTTATCTCCTACAGAAGAACATTTTGTTAACTCCTACAGAAGATCGTTTTGATATCTCCTACAAAAGACAATTTGGTGTTAACTCCTACAGAAGATCGTTTTGTTAACACCTACAAAAGAGCATTTGTTAACTCCTACAGAAGACCATTTTGTTATCTCCTACAGAAGAACATTTTGTTAACTCCTACAGAAGAACATTTTGTTAAATCCTACAGAAGACCATTTTGCTAACTCTTACAAATGACCGTTTTATTAACACCTACAGAAGACAAATTTGATAACTCCTACAGAAGAACGTTTTGTTAACTCCTACAGAAGACAAATTTGTTAATTTCCACAAAAGACCGTTTTGTTACTTTCCACAAAAGACCGGTTTGTTAACTCCTACAGAAGACCATTTTGTTAACTCCTACAGAAGAATATTTTGTTAACTCCTACAGAAGACCATTTAGTTATCTCCTACAGAAGACCATTTTGTTAACACCTACATAAGACCATTTTGTTAACACCTACAGAAGACCATTTTGTTAACTCCTACAGAAGATCGTTTTGATATCTCCTACAAAAGACAATTTTGTTAACTCCTACAGAAGACTGTTTTGTTAGCATCTACAGAAGACCATTTTGTTAACTCCTACAGAAGACCATTTTGTTAACTCTTACAGAAGACCATTTTGTTAACTCCTACAGAAGATCGTTTTCTTAACTCCTACAGAAGATCGTTTTGCTAAATCCTACAGAAGACCGTTTTGTTAATTTCCACAAAAGACAGGTTTGTTAACTCCTACAGAAGACCATTTTGTTAACTCCTACAGAAGACCATTTTGTTAACTCCTACAGAAGAAGGTTTTGTTAACTCCTACAGAAGATCGTTTTGTTAAGTTCTACAGAAGATCGTTTTGCTAAATCCTACAGAAGACCGTTTTGTTAATTTCTACAAAAGACCGGTTTGTTAACTCCTACAGAACACCGGTTTGTTAACTCCTAGAGAAGACCATTTTGTTAACTTCTACAGAAGATCGTTTTGTTAACTCCTACAGAAGATCGTTTTGTTAACTCCTACAGAAGAACATTTTGTTATCTCCTACAGAAGAACATTTTGTTAACTCCTACAGAAGACCATTTTGTTATCTCCTACAGAAGATCGTTTTGATATCTCCTACAGAAGACCTATTTGCTAACACCTACAGAAGACCATTTTGCTAACTCCTACAGAAGGACATTTTATTAACCCCTTCAGAAGACCATTTTGTTATCTCCTACAGAAGAACATTTTGTTAACTCCTACAGAAGATCGTTTTGATATCTCCTACAAAAGACAATTTTGTGTTAACTCCTACAGAAGACTGTTTTGTTAACACCTACAGAAGACCATTTTGTTAACTCCTACAGAAGACCATTTTGTTAACTCCTACAGAAGACCATTTTGTTATCTCCTACAGAAGAACATTTTGTTAAATCCTACAGAAGACCATTTTGCTAACTCTTACAAATGACCGTTTTATTAACACCTACAGAAGACAAATTTGCTAACTCCTACAGAAGAACGTTTTGTTAACTCCTACAGAAGACAAATTTGTTAATTTCTACAAAAGACCGTTTTGTTAATTTCCACAAAAGACCGGTTTGTTAACTCCTACAGAAGACCATTTTGTTAACTCCTACAGAAGAACATTTTGTTAACTCCTACAGAAGACCATTTTGTTATCTCCTACAGAAGACCATTTTGTTAACACCTACATAAGACCATTTTGTTAACACCTACAGAAGACCATTTTGTTAACTCCTACAAAAGGTCATTTTGTTAACACCTACAGAAGACCATTTTGTTATCTCCTACAGAAGATCGTTCTGATATCTCCTACAAAAGACAATTTTGTTAACTCCTACAGAAGACTGTTTTGTTAACACCTACAGAAGACCATTTTGTTAACTCCTACAGAAGACCATTTTGTTAACTCTTACAGAAGACCATTTTGTTAACTCCTACAGAAGACCATTTTGTTAACTCCTACAGAAGACCTTTTTGTTAACTCCTACAGAAGATCGTTTTCTTAACTCCTACAGAAGATCATTTTGCTAAATCCTACAGAAGACCGTTTTGTTAATTTCCATAAAAGACAGGTTTGTTAACTCCTACAGAAGATCATTTTGT
The DNA here is from genome assembly GCA_002080005.1 of Gigantidas platifrons. Taxonomy (NCBI): domain Eukaryota; kingdom Metazoa; phylum Mollusca; class Bivalvia; order Mytilida; family Modiolidae; genus Gigantidas; species Gigantidas platifrons. Next base: position 35,878 of record MJUT01050378.1, on the reverse strand, counting down.
TAACTCCTACAGAAGACCATTTTGTTACCTCCTACCGAAGAAGGTTTTGTTAACTCCTACAGAAGATCGTTTTGTTAATTCCTACAGAAGATCGTTTTGCTAAATCTTACAGAAGACCGTTTTGTTAATTTCTACAAAAGACCGGTTTGTTAACTCCTACAGAAGACCATTTTGTTATCTCCTACAGAAGACCATTTTGTTAACTCCTACAGAAGACAGATTTGCTAACACCTACAGAAGACCATTTTGCTAACTCCTACAGAAGATCGTTTTGTTAACTCCTACAGAAGAACATTTTGTTATCTCCTACAGAAGAACATTTTGTTAACTCCTACATAAGACCATTTTGTTATCTCCTACAGAAGAACATTCTATTAACCCCTACAGAAGACCATTTTGTTATCTCCTACAGAAGAACATTTTGTTAACTCCTACAGAAGATTGTTTTGATATCTCCTACAAAAGACAATTTTGTGTTAACTCCTACAGAAGACTGTTTTGTTAACACCTACAGAAGACCATTTTGTTAAATCCTACAGAAGACCATTTTGTTAACTCCTACAGAAGACCATTTTGTTATCTCCTACAGAAGAACATTTTGTTAAATCCTACAGAAGACCATTTTGCAAACTCTTAAAAATGACCGTTTTATTAACACCTACAGAAAACAAATTTGCTAACTCGTACAGAAGAACGTTTTGTTAATTCCTACAGAAGACAAATTTGTTAATTTCCACAAAAGACCGTTTTGTTAATTTCCACAAAAGACCGGTTTGTTAACTCCTACAGAAGACCATTTTGTTAACTCCTACAGAAGAACATTTTGTTAACTCCTACAGAAGACCATTTTGTTATCTCCTACATAAGACCATTTTGTTAACAACTACAGAAGACCATTTTGTTATCTCCTACAGAAGATCGTTTTGATATCTCCTACAAAAGACAATTTTGTTAACTCCTACAGAAGACTGTTTTGTTAACACCTACAGAAGACCATTTTGTTAACTCCTACAGAAGACCATTTTGTTAACTCTTACAGAAGACCATTTTGTTAAATCCTACAGAAGACCGTTTTGTTAATTTCCATAAAAGACAGGTTTGTTAACTCCTACAGAAGATCATTTTGTTAACTCCTACAGAAGACCATTTTGTTACCTCCTACAGAAGAAGGTTTTGTTAACTCCTACAGAAGATCGTTTTGTTAACTCCTACAGAAGATCGTTTTGCTAAATCCTACAGAAGACCTTTTTGTTAATTTCTACAAAAGACCGGTTTGTTAACTCCTACAGAAGACCATTTTGTTATCTCCTACAGAAGACCATTTTGTTAACTCCTACATAAGACCATTTTGTTATCTCCTACAGAAGAACATTTTATTAACCCCTACAGAAGACCATTTTGTTATCTCCTACAGAAGAACATTTTGTTAACTCCTACAGAAGATCGTTTTGATATCTCCTACAAAAGACAATTTTGTGTTAACTCCTACAGAAGACTGTTTTGTCAACACCTACAGAAGACCATTTTGTTAACTCCTACAGAAGACCATTTTGTTAACTCCTACAGAAGACCATTTTGTTATCTCCTACAGAAGAACGTTTTGTTATCTCCTACAGAAGAACATTTTGTTAAATCCTACAGAAGGCCATTTTGCTAACTCTTACAAAAGACCGTTTTATTAAATCCTACAGAAGACAAATTTGTTAACTCCTACATAAGATTGTTTTGCTAAATCCTACAGAAGACCGTTTTGTTAACCCCTATAAGATACTACCTACCTCATAAAGAATCAGTCAGCTGTGACTTGACTTGCTACCTACCTCATAAAGAATCAGTCAGGTATGACTTGACTTACTACCTACCTCATAAAGAATCAGCTACCTCTGACTTTATATACTACCAACCCCATAAATAACCAGTCTCCCGTGACTTGAAATCCTACCTACCTCATAAAGAATCAGTTACCTGTGACTTGAGATATTACCTACCTCATAAAGAGTCAGTTACCTATGACTTGAGATGATACCTACCTCATCAAGAACCAGTCACCTGTGAACTGAGTTACTACCTACCTCATGCAGAACCAGTCATCTCTAACTTGAGATGCTACCTTCCTCATAAAGAATCAATCACCTGTGACTTGACTTACTACCTACCTTATAAAGAACCAGTCACCTGTAACTTGAGATACTACCTTCTTCATAAAGAAGCAGTTACCTGTGACTTGACTTAATACCTACCTCATAAAGAATCAGTTAACTGTGACTTGAGATACTACCTACCTCATAAAGAATCAGTTTCCTGGGACTTGAGATATTACTTACCTCATCAAGAACCAGTCACCTGTGACTTGACTTACTACCTACCTCATAAAGAACCAGTCACCTGTAGCTTGTGATACTACCTACCTCACAAAGAATCAGTCACCTGTGACTTGACTTACTACCTACCTCATAAAGAACCAGTCACCTGTGACCTGAAATACTACCTACCTCATACAGAATCAGTCACTTGTGACTTAACTTACTACCTACCTGATAAAGGACCAGTCACCTGTGACTTGAGTTACTACCTACCTCATAAAGAAAGAGTCACCTGTGACTTGAGTTACTACCTAAGTCATAACGAACCAGTCACCTGTAAATTTAGATATTACCTACCTCATAAAGAATCAGTCACCTGTGACTTGAGATACTACCTACCTAATACAGAATATGTTACCTGTGACTTGAGATATTACCCACTTTATAAAGATATAAAGAATCAGTTACCTGTGACTTGGGATACTACCTACCCCAGGTGCTCCGGAAGGGTAACACTTCCTGCTCCACGAGTGGTATACATCGTGTTAATCTAGTAGAAATATTGAAATGAAGGACATATCGGCGTCATAGTTAAACTTCTCATATATTTCATTTGAAACGCATCGGTGGTGTAATGGTTAGCGTACTCGCCTAGAGTGCGGTAGGTCGTGGGTTCGAGATCCTAACGGGTTAAACCAAAGACTGTGAAATTGGTATTTAGTGCTGATCGCTAAGCATGCAGCAGTAAGGAGAAAGAACAAAGACTGGATGGCTCGGAATCAGAATAATGTGTCCGAGTAGGGCGACATGTTTATCCGCGGACTGTTGTTTTAGTGAACTAGCGCTATAAAAATCCAACTAAGCGTGTTGGTCTAGTACAAAGCAGACCTCATCATCATTTCATTGAAAATTAACTTGTTCTCACCATGATATATCTGAAAAATTGCTGAGTTGACGTTAAGCAACAATCACTCGTGACTCACTATACATACATAGTTCATATTCATCTATAACAGTCTTGCGATTTTGACTTTAAGAAAAAAAACAAAAACAAAAAACAACCAAAAACAACCACAGAATATAAAGTACTCCAAATTATGCATACATTTAATTCCAGCCAAGATAAAGAAAACCCCACCAGATTGATATAGGTGAAATATCTTAAATAGGAAAGGAAATTAAAATAATATACTAGTTATGTAATATTTCATCCGAGTTGTCTGACTGAATCGAGTACACCCGGCTTTGTTAATTACATGTAACGTCCGCGTGTATTTACAGAGCGAACTATTGATTACAATGAATCGCTTTATTACCTAGTCATAATTGCTATGCGTATTATATAGGTATATATTTATTTCTGACAATTTCGTTTAACGTTCAGAAGCTGTCTATTTCCCAGGGCAATAGATCAGTCAATTAATATATCGATCGATAATCCGGAATTTCTATCATGACGTTTCCCACTTCGTAATCTAAAACGTTTTGAAAATTAAAACTTTGAGAATCTTCATGCTTATTATGAAAAAGGTAATTAGTGTTAAAATTGTTAAACAATATTCAAATACATGATTTTGAAAACAGTAGTTCCTATTAATATGTCTACAAAAATATATAATTATGTAATAAAACAGTTATTTAATGGGAGTGTAGGCAATATTATACATTTATTTAATGTAAAGTGCAGGCTGTAGATTAAAATATTTCCCCCGAGGTACTTGGAAAGACCAAAGTGTTCTTTTTCTAATGTATCTATTCTACTGCTCATCATTCTGTTAGAGTCACTAAGCTCTTCATTTGATTCTTTTAATTTATTTATTTCTTCATCTTGACTTTTGTTTCAAGAGTGGACACCTAATTGTTCATGTTTTATGCTGAACATATATCTACGGGTGCGTCTTAAAATAGAATGTCCTGGATGAGGATGAACATCCTCGCACAATAACATCAAAAATACAAAGTATGGACGCGGAAGTTATTGTATAAAAGTTAGATAAACAAGCACGTTTACAAATGGGATTGAATGACAAAAATATGTTTGAAGGTTACCTTGTTTAGATTTTTAAATACCTATAGAAATTAGTTCACTCAGTTCAGAAAAATTGAGTCATGTGGAGCTAAAATAATACTTTCTTAACCTGAAATCTTCAAATAGGATCTTGTGATTTAACAAATATTAAAACAAGTACATCCGAACCTGTATTAGGTGGTCATCCTTGAGACCAAGGAAAAGTGGCCTTTTAAGACAGGTGACCACGTAAAAGAAGTTCAATTCATATAAAATTTTCTATGACAGGATAAGAAAAACGTGACCTTTTAATACAGGTGACTGCTTAATAGAGGTGTCTGCATGGGCAGGCTTGATGTCAATATTCAGCTACAGAATTGTCATAAAAAAGATTATTTAGAGACCATTTAACTTGCAGGAGGGGGGAGGGTTCTGGTTTTTTTTCTAAAAAATATTCTGATTTCCAAAGTTGCTGAAAAAAATATTCTGATTTTGGTGGAGGAAAAAAAAATCTGATTCAGAGTTTTTGTCATATAACCTAATGTTAAATTCTGGATATAAATTCTGGAAATAAATTCTCGTGTTGTCCGAAAAAAAAATTGTGAACGAAAAATAAAACCCATCCACCCCTCTCCCCCTGCAAGTTAAATGGTCGATCCCTTAGACAGCAACCATTTTATTAACGAAAAATGGGGGGGGGGGNTTTTTTTTTCACAATTCAGTAAGATCCCAAAAATATTTTATACACAATGCTTTTTTTACATTCAAGAGGCAAAGAAGCACACATTTAAAAAAAAAATTTTTTTAGACTAACTTGAACATATTTTTAAAATCTGTAACAAGAGGAGTTTGAAGATACCAAAGGGAGGTAATCCGAAAACGTATAATGAAGAAAAACACACAAAACAATGGCCAAAAGAAAAAGTACAAAAGGACAAAGATCTGCAAAACATACATGTGAAAATAAAGATCGAGCAACACAAACCGTGAACCCAGGTGCTCCGGAAGGGTGAGCAATTCCTGCTCCACTAGTGACACCCGTCGTGTTAATCTAGTTACAAACCCGGTGATAAGTCATGAACGAGGAAAGGACCGGGAAGTGCTTACGACAAGTGGAATATATCCGTGGTCATTTGTGACACAGATATTCCGTAACGGTCAACCAAGTCATAGTGGCGACCGTAAAACTGTTGACTTCAAAATGGGTGGAGCCTTGTTTGCTGCAGATTTTAGGAAATCAAACGTAAAAGAACAAATTAAGCAAGTAATGCGAAACACAGACCAACCAAATAAACAAACACAAAATAAATAACTTGTTAATTAGCATCCTAATGATTGGTTGAACCCTACAAATGCAGTGCCTTACTCAAAGAGTAAAATTTGTTTCATATCTGTTAGATTTACACTCTTAATTGTAATTGTACAAGCTAAGTACAAGTGTAGTGAAAACAATAAATGTTAGAGAATACCGAACGGGTAATGAAAAAGTACAATCCAGAGAAACTGGCAACATAAGGTAGACAAGACACAGGACAAATAAATGTTAGAGAATACCGAAGGGGCAATGCAAAAGGGCAATCCAGAGAAACTGGTAACAAATGGTACAGAAGACACAGGACAAATACATGTTAGAGAATACCGAAGGGGCAATAAAAAATTACAATCCAGAGAAACTGACAACATAGAGTACACAAGACACAGGACAAATAAATGTTAGAGAATACCGAAGGGGCAATAAAAAATGACAATCCAGATAAACTGGCAACATAGGGTAGACAAGACACAGGACAAATATGTGTTAGAGAATACCGAAGGAACAATACAAAAGGACAATCCAGAGAAACTGACAACATAGGGTGCACAAGACAGAGGACAAATAAATGTTAGAGAATACCGAAGGAGCAATACAAAAGGACAATCTAGAGAAACTGGCATCATAGGGTAGACAAGACACAGGACAAATAAATGTTAGAGAATACCGAAGGGGCAATGCAAATGGACAATGCAGAGGAACTGACAACATATGGTACACAAGACACAGGAGAAATAAATGCTAGAGAATACCGAAGGAACAATACAAAAGGACAATCCAGAGAAACTGGCAACATAGGGTACACAAGACAGAGGGAAAATATATATTAGAGAATACCGAAGGAGCAATACAAAAGGACAATGCAGAGAAACTGGCAACATAGGGTAGACAAGACACAGGACAAATATGTGTTAGAGAATACCGAAGGAACAATACAAAAGAACAATCCAGAGAACCTGCAACATAGGGTACACAAGACAGAGGACAAATACATATTAGAGAATACCGAAGGAGCAATACAAAAGGACAATCCAGAGAAACTGGCAACATAGGGTAGACAAGACACAGGACAAATATGTGTTAGAGAATACCGAAGGAACAATACAAAAAGACAATCCAGAGAAACTGGCAAGATAGGGTACACAAAAAACAGGACAAATAAATGTTAGAGAATACCGAAGGAGCAATACAAAAGGACAATCCAGAGAAACTGGCTATGGCTTAAGACATTGGCGCCATGCAATCTAAACCGATGAGTCCATCGCTCTGACGGAAGAGTCCGTGTGAGGCAACATCAAGGTGAACGGTTCCGGGATGACTGTGTTGTTGGTACTGTCATGGCAGGTGGATATTCTGTTCATGTTTGGGGCGGAATTCATCATGGCGGAAAAACTGACTTGGTTGTGTTGCAAAATTCAGTCAACGGCGACAGATATCGACAACTGTTGCAAACAGAGCTTATCCCATATGTTAGACAACGCTTCAGAAGAAATTTTCTGCTTCAGCATGCTAACCCACATCGTGCGCGCGTAGTGTAGGACTTTCTCCAGCAACAACAAATAGACCAGTTGCCATGGCCAGCATATTCGCCCGATTGCAACCCTATAGAGCATGGGTACACCAAATACTGATGACTTTTTGCCATATTGTTGTACCTATAAAATTGATAAAAGGTGATAAACATGTTTGATTTATTGTTTTATTGAATTTCGAATATGGTTCTAAAGCTGCAATTTTCCTATTTTTTCATTAAAATGAAACAAATACGATTTTAGGAAATTTCAAGACCTTTAGAAAAAAATATTGGTGTCCTAGATTGTTGTATTTGTTTACACAAATTTATTAGTTAGTGTACATTTTTGCAGCAAAAAGCTATCTTTGCGCAAATAATGTAATAATTCTTGATTGTGAATCTTGCAAAAATATATTTCATATTTATGATCAAGAGTATATATTTACAGTTAACTGTGTAGGATTATTTTGAAGAGAAAAACAAAATACAAAAACATATTGTACCATGAAAATGAATTTCTTCTTCATTTTCAAAGACCATTTCAATAGGCTTAGAGTTGTGGTGTTTTTAACGCCATTTCCATCAATATTTCAGTTATAACGTGGATGTCAGTTTTATTGGTGGGAGAAACAGGAGAAATCACCGACCTGTCTTAAGTTGCTGACAAATGTGTCACATAATGTTGCATCGAGTACTTTTTGCAATGTTCGGGATTCAAACTCACAAATTTAGTGGTTATAGGTATTGATTGTACAGAGAGCTGTAAATCAACGACGACCCCCATTTCAATGGTCTAACTCTACAACCAACAAATAAATTGATAACAAAATGGATAATTAAAATAGGAAATTCCTGTCCTTATAGTGTCTGCAAGAAAGTTACAATGTTATGAAATATTTATTAAATTAAATATCGTATTGCACACGACACTACATCTTTTATGAGTAAAATTATGTTATGTATATTGTGTACTTTAAATCAGCAAAAAATATATATTCAGATTTAATACTACGCATGCGCTTTAAGCTTAGCAGTTACGTATAAACAGCACTGTGGGGACATTGATCAGCAAACAGGTAAACCGTATAACGTGTTGGCCATACCATACATGCCAACCCTACCGATTTACGCGGTAGTCTACCGAATTTGTAAGTCTTCTACCGCCTACCGAATTTAGAAGTTTTCCTACCGATTTTAAAAAAAAAGTGAAAAAATATATTGTGAATTGTTCATATGTTGATTATTCTTGTCGATTTCTTATGTTAACATCAAATTGCATGTGTCGACCCTATATAGATACTAATACTAGTAATCCACTATATAGGGTCGACACATACAATTTGATGTTAACATAAGATTGTATGAATATTGACACGAACAAGTTAAAATAAGGAAAAAGAGATGAAATAATAAAGAAATAAAGGAATTTTATTAAAAATAAATTTGTAAACAGAAAGTTAGGGAAAAAAAGGGGGGAGGTGGTAAGTCCGTACCACGAGCGCTTGTGATGTTAATCGGAATTTCAGTACGAGTACATTTCTATTTTTGTATGTATTTAGATGAACCCTGAGACTATTCTCGAAAGTATCCTCAGATTTGTCCTTAGATATGTCTTAAGACGATTTTTAGACATGTCCAAAGAGTGATCTCGAAGCTATCTTAAATCAATGTATAGCACGCTTTTATAGTGAAGTACAGTCATTACCGTTATTTTGTGTGTGATTACTTTCGAGTGAGCTGATTTCAAACTTTTAATGAATTACTGATTTAAGATGAACAAAAGATATCTCGTGCGCCGTTTAAATTATAATAGAAATATCATTGATAGTTCACTTATTTAGATTTAAAAACAGCATAAATGTGAATACCAATCATATTCTACAAACTAAAGTTCGTTTTTGGTACAAAATATCAAATTACATATTATATATTACAATTTCGAGGTTAGGACCATCTTAAGACACCTCCATAGATGTCCTAAAGTTAAGACAAATTTTGCGACATATCCTAAGTTAGGACATGGGCGAGAACACGACTTAGGACTAAGATTTGTCCTAAGATGGTCTTAGGACATGTCTTAGTCCTAAGACACTTTCGAGAACACGGCCCCTGACATTTATCACACCTCGCAGTAAGCACATTCAACCGTACATCTGTCAATGAATGATAGCTTGGATTATGATCATTTAAATGGGTGCTCATTACATTCGGTTTACATCTTTATGAAAAATATACAAACCAAATGTATTCCTTATTTACCTGATAAATTTTCAAAACTATGTAGCAATAAAAAAAAATGATATTTATCATTGCTCTGACGGCGTATTGTTGCTATATTATAATAACAATGAAACTGAGTTTTTAGCTCCAAAATGGAAAATAATTTAACTTTTTTTATATTATAAAACCCATTGATAATTTAATTATACCGAATTAGTTTAAGAAATAAATCATGGAAGCCAGAATATGTTTTGAGTTTTAACATGGATTAGCAGATATGAGTATTTTATACCTAATCAGAAGTGAGGGATAACATACAAATTTACTAATATCTGCCAAAAGTTGAGGGTGGCAAAACTAATTTATACATAGTTTTAAAGACATTTAATTTTAGAGTTAAAAACTCAGTTTCATCTTTACAATTTCATATGTGAATATTAGCATGTTTTTTTATCAGCTTAGTTGTGAACGGGAAAAATTGTGAAAAATAAGTTATTTAAGTCTCAAATATATTAGTAAATCTTCCTTGTTTTCAACAATAAATCAGGAAATGATTTTCCGCTTTAATAGTAAAACATACTCGACAATATGCACTCATAATTGATGATATCTTATTGTAACACACACAAAAGATGACGTGGATTAAATGATTTTAAGTAGCATAACCCCGCTATTTTATATTGAAGTGTATTTATCAAGCCAGTAGATTGATTAATCATGTATATATGTATGTAAACACATTCAACGTACATCTGTCAATTAAATTGCGATGTTCGAGTTTGACATGGTAAAACTCGTGATTTTATTATTGACGGGGCCATTTATTGAGTTCGTCTGTTCGAGCGATAGAGGTTTTTTTTTTACTTAAACATATATGGAAAATTGACGAGACTTTCAAATAAGTTCGAGACATCCATGGTATTCGACCCATCCGAGTTCGAGGGACCGAGGTTTGACTTGTATATATGTAAAATGCTAATTTCCATTTTTTCATGGTTTTTTCATACTATATTTAAAGATTTGACTGAACAGATTTTAAATCCAAAATGCAACAGAATGCACCATGTTGTGTCCTTCTGAAAAAAAAATTATAAGGAGGGAACCCCAGACTCCTCTACCGCTTTTAGTCTCTCGAGAGTTGGCATGTATGCCATACTATGAGAGATCATACCGCGTGACTAGGTGTGCTTTATAAAACTTTAAATATAACTTATCGGCTCATTTACGCTGCAGCTCGTCTCTAACATAGATAATAATGATAAAAGGAAGAAGTTGATTTTATTTTCCTACACAAGGAAGAATTTAATTTCTAACGAATCAATTGTCAGTTCAAGGTCATAACCCCTCTTAATCATAATCAACTAGATTATACTCTTCTTAATTCAACCTGCCAGATCCACGAAAAAGTCAATCCCATATCATTTGATAAAGTCTATGAAATGAACATGAGGGTGTCAGTTGTATTTAATGTCTAACCCCCCGAAACATCCCGCTTCTGTATAATGTGATAACGACTAGCCATTCAGTAAAAATAAACTTAACCATATATACAACTTGTATACTGCCGACAGAGCAAAAGCCCATGGTAAACAATGTACAAAAATACATACAATATCAACATGGGGCATCTTAATATTTGGTGTACTGTATTTACAATATAGATTAATTTTGATTGTAGGACTTTTGTCCAGTACGTCAATGTTTTTTTACATCTCCATACACTGGAGTGTCTAATTTGTCTGCGTGTTCAATATTATGATTAGACTTGATCCAGGTTTTGTAATACACTGACGATGGAATTGCATTAGAAAAGCCATTCCCTTTTATTGGTAGCGTATCGGTAGTCTAATGATTAACGTACTAGCCTTCTTGATTCTCCGTGTAGCACGCACCATTCAAGAGAAAGAACAAAGACTGGTTGACTCGGAATCAGGATAATGTGTCCGAGAGGAACGGCATTTATATTCCGCGGACTGTTCATTTGGTGAGCTAACACTAGAAAGATACAGGTCAGTGTATTGCTCTAGTACACAGCTGATTTTATCATAATCATCATCATTTCATTGAATGTAACTTGTTGTCGCCATGGTAGGGCTGAACAATTGCTATTTAATTTGATTTATTAATCTTGTATCTCCAATACTTTTCCCTATTTCCAACTAAAGAAAACCATTTTGCTAAGAATTAATTAATTAATGTAGTATATATTTTTGATAAGTAAGAAGGATCAATATAAGACTAGTTTGAAGATATCAAATAGGTCATCAGAGGCCGTAAATCGTAGGCCCGACAATACAATTGCCAAGCAAAAATGGACCAAAGGACAAACAATGATCAACGACAGACTACTATGATTATATTTCTATATTATGTTATTTTTGTTGATGTTTACAGTACTTTTGACTGAATAACGTGGGCTCAGTTGTTAGTGTATCGCATACAATTTTAAAAAGATGTAATGAACATTAATGTTATTCCTAGCACAATAGGGCATGGTCGTGATCGTATGGTAGTTGATTTACAATTACCTATGCAATCAGTGTCAATCGTCACCCAAATTATGAGTTCGAATCCTGCTCATGGCGAGGTGTACTTGATACAACTTTATGTGATTAAGTTTGTCAGTGACTTGCGACAGGTCTGTGGTTTTATCCGAGTACTCTGGTTTCCTCTACCAATAAAACTGACATCCATGATAAAACTGAAATATTGTTGAAAGTGGCGTTAAACACCAGAACCATAACCCTAACGATATATCCATGTATGTAATAATGGTAAATGTGACGTAAGCATATTAAATAGTAATTACTTCATAAACCTTAAAAGTTTGCATTAAAATATTTATGAATTATAAAAGTACATGTATATATATATAAATATATAATTTTAATTTTATTGACAATTGGTGAATTGAAGTTAATATTACAATATTGACAGCATTATCCCATTATCTGCATCGATACAATCGTGAAATTTGTATAAAATACTTTTATTGCAGAATGTAAGTTCGACGGGCCAACGTAGCGTAACTATGTTGTTTTTCAAAGCTTTGTAAGGTGAATAATATTTTTAAATACCTAAGAAGATATGCAATATGATAGCAGATCTGTAAAATGTGATATTTTTTTAATTGCAAAATATTTGAAGGTCATTTCAACAAAAACGTATATATATCAGATTTAAATGTAAGTAGGTCCCCAGTTTCGATCGTATCACGCGATGTTTAAACCACAAACATATTATATTAACTATAAAGGTAATTAAAAATAGCTCGAGTTAAAACATATCCATTACTATGTACTATTAAAATGTCCTCGATCTTAAACGTTTTAAAATAGAAAAGATGGGACTTTTCTTGTGGTATTAAAATATATATGCTTTTCTGTTCTGAATATTAGAGTAAATAGAAGAAAAATAAACAAAAAGCAAAACATACCACACGGTCAGAACAACACATAACCTGCATAGGACTAGTTTGAAGAGAACAATATACAGCAACATATTGTACCATGAAAATGAATGTGAATAGCGTTAGGGTTATGATGTTTAACGCCACGTCCATCAATATTTCAGATATATCATGGAGGTCAGTTTTATTGGTGGAGGAAACCGGAGTAAGCTACCGATCTGTCTTAAGTCTGACAAATTTATCACCTTATGTTGTATCGAGTACCTTTAGCCATGTTCGAAATTTAAACTCACAAATTTAGTGGTAATAGGCACTGATTATACAGGTAGCTGTAAATCATCGACATTCCCTCATTTCAATTGTCTAAATCTATAACTAACAAATAAATTAATAACACAATGGATCATTACAATAGAATATTCATGTACTTATTGTGTCTGTAAGAAAGTTAAAATGTTCTGCAATATGAATTAGATTAAATATCGTATTGCTGACGACACCTCATCTTTTATAACAGAGTAAAATTATGTTTTATAAAATTGTGTACTTTAAATCAACAAAAAAGAATATCTATGTTCTGAATTCATACTACGCATGTGCGTTTAGGTTGACAGTCACATTAAAAACAGCATTGTGTGGGCATTAGCAGGTAAAACAGGAAAACAGTATAAAGTGTTGTCGGCCATATTATAACAGATCATATACCGCGTGACTAGGTGTGACTTATAAAGCTTTGAATAGGACTATTGGTTCATTTACGCTGCAATTCGTCTCCAACATATATAGTAATTGTATTAGGGAGATTTTTTTAAACAAGGAAAATTTGTTGTTGCTTTGTTTTATATGCAAGAAAGAAATTTGTGCTAGTTTCATTTTCCGTAGAATTTGTGTTGTTTTACGTGAGATAATTTATCTTATCCTATTTTTACAAGCAAGGACAAATCCCTGATTTAATGCTTTTGATTCAAGGCAGAATTTGTGATACTTTACTTTTTCGCACGTGACAGAATCTGTGTCATTCTATTTTGCCATGAAGGACAAATCATGATTTAATACCTTCGATACGGCAGATTTGGTGCCGTTTGACTTTTCCTTGTAGGAAGAACAATCTGTGCTGTTTGACTCTTCCAGGCAAGGCAGAATTACGTCCCTGTTTATTATATCACATTAACATATGAATGAGTATTTAACGGAATAAAATACTACAATGGCAACGAAAGAGGAAATGAATCAGGTAAGCTAATTTAAAGTTTAAATTTTCATTGTACAATGCATGTTCTCGTTGAATTTTTTTTAATGAAAATGGTAGAATTCATCAGTGATAAATTATGGATTTTGAGTTATGGAATCATACATTTTGTATACCCTTTTTTATATCTTTTCTTTTACTCTATGAATTGTACTTTAAGTTGGAAAACCTCCACATGATGATATCTTCAGAAATTTACAGATTGTTGGAATATTTTTTACAATAAACCATAAAGAAGGAAAACTCACAAAACTTATAATTATTAAGGGTTAGAATTTGTGTATTTACGCCCCTTTCAGTCATATTTCAGTCAAATGGTAGAGTTCGGAACGTTCAACCCTATTTACTAGAATAATTGGTGTTGCAGTGCATGTACCAACGGTGTGAGTTCGAGTGGGCGAGTGATTCATTTTTAACGCCAAATGTTTCCCCACTAGACTCTGCCAACAGTACTGTATCGTCGGCATAAAGAACAGTGAATAATATTTCACATAAATTTGTAATTCGTTTTCGAAGTCTTTGGAAATGCTTTTAATGCCTTGTACATTTTTGATTGTCAAAAAAGTCTCTCAATTATTAAGATATAGTGCGCACAAAAAAGGAAATAGATAAATTTTTACCTTGTCTAACACCGTTTAAACATGGGAAGAAATTCGAAACATAATCTTTATAAACAATTCTAGATTGTATATTATTATACAAGTTTAAAATTACATGGTACATCTTACCCTTATTATTACACATAAATAACTTGTACCACAAGCCATCACGCAACACAGTATCGAAAACCTTTCCGACGTATATAAATGCACAGAAAAGTTTCTTTTTCTTCAGTTTCAGTAGCTCAAAACGGTCATATATATAACAAAAATGGTGTCTAGCATTGTATATTTTTTCATAAACCCTGTCGGGTTTTCATTTAAGAGGAGAAATTCGTCAGAAAAAGTTTTCAATCTATTATTCATAACTGATCTAAATAATTTACCAAAAACAACTCAAAATAGTAATAGGTCGAAAGTTTTTGGAATCAGTTTTTGTCCCTCTGTTTTTATAAAATAGTACAATGTTGCCTGCGAGCCAAGTATCGGGAATTAATAAGATTAAACAGATTAACGTATAATGATAAAAACATATCTGAAGTTTTTTATGAATTTATTTCTTACCATATCGTCCCCAGACGCCTTATCATTTTTTTATTTCTTTATACATGTTAAAATTTATAAAATTTTCTGGTAGACTGTCAGAAAACATTCTTAGCTCAACATCATCATGGTCAAGAGCGGAATTTAGATTTTTAAGCAATTCGTACAATTTATCAATATAATAAGAGTAATAACCACATAACTTATAACAAAATTACCGAACACCGAACAATCTTCCAAAGCTGGGAAAGGCAAAACTCACAAATCAAAAAACAGACAAAATCAGTCAACAACCGGAAAACAGGGAGCTTAGACTTTGAAGATAAATTGTAACAAGCAATGTTGAATAAATTATATCTTGTTGTTATTTCTATCTCATAGTCAGTGGCGGATCCAGAGCGGGGCGGAGGGGACGTTCGCCACCTAAAAAAAAATAAATAAAAAATAAAAAGGAGAGCGAGAGAGAGAGAGAGAGGGAGAGGCAGTCTTCAGTCCCTCTATTAAGCATATCATTCGCCTGTTAAATGTAATAAATCATTATATATTTTACCCGTTGCATTGCCCTTTTAGTTTATCTAATTACTTTTGAACTTTTGAAGCAGTCGACGATTAATAAGAAAATCATCTTGAAGTCATTTTTGACAGACGTTCATAAATTATGATGTTATGATTTAAACGCGGATTCATTAAATTCCTTTCCGATAAAATTCACTTCTTATTGTTTTCTACTAATTTCTAATGGCAAGTCATGGTATCATCAACAAAGTATAGAAAGCTACAGTAAGGTCGCTTAGGGACCGACTATTTAACTTGCAAAGGGGGAGCTATGGTTTCTTTTATTCGTTCAGATTATTTTTTTTCAGAATATTTTTTTTTTAGAAAAAAAAACATATTCCCCTCCCCCCCACGGAAGTTAAATGGTCCGTCCCTTAGATAGATTTTTATCTAAGAAAATAATAAGGTATGTATTTTACTTCACATATCAATTTGTATTATAAAAATTAACCCCTGATAACCAAGCTTAGATCGATTTTATAATATGACATAATATTGCAAAGAGTCGATGTGGGATCAGATTCAATTATTCAGTTTTGCTAAATTTATTATTGCGACATCCAATTTTTTTTATAACGCATAAAAATCATCTGATTATTTTTGGCATCATAGATCACAATCAGTTAAATTCAATTTTAGTAAAACGATGAGACAAATAGTTGGTGATTTGATTTTGATTTTTGGTGTTTAATGCCACTTTCAACAATATTTCAGCTATATCATGGCGACCAGTTTTAGTGGTGGAGGAAGCCGGAATACCCGGAGAGAACCACCGACCATGGGCAAGCAACTGGTAAACTTTATCACTTGCGGTTGCGAGGCGAGTGCACCCTTTTTTTTTTGTAACGTACAAAGCCGGGCGCGAACCCACGCCGTATTGGTGATAGGCTTGTATGAGTTGTTAGATCCAGCGACCTAACAAATAATTTGGTATTCTAACAACAAAAAACAAAGTGATATTATAATTATATTTTAATTTGCTCATATTGTATATGCCCC
>MJUT01050378.1:8469-18934 GCA_002080005.1 Gigantidas platifrons | reverse complement strand
CCCCCTTAAATTGGAAAAAATATGATTTTTCTTGCGTAAAATCGTGATTTTTCACACGAAATACCCCAAACATTTTCGCGTCTCGCTCCGCTCGGCGCGATTATTTTAAGTGCGTCCCCTAACTTGAAATCCTAGATCCGCCCCTGTGAACGTTTTTATTGGTCAATTTTGAATTTTTGGACACTACAGACCCGGCGGAGCATGCTGTTTCGTGTTCCGTGGCCGTCATTGCATGCTCCACGATCTGTAGTGTTCAAAAATTCAAAATTGGCAAATGAAAACGTTCAAAATAACTAGCTTGCACTGAGTTCTAAGTGTCCGCACCTGTTCCGAGTATACGAATACCCGGCGTGATGCGGAAATCAGGGGAGTCACAGCTCCAGATATATAATTTCAAGTGACATCTCCCTTTAATTTCACTCACTGCTTAGAAACTATTTGAAACTTTTGGAGAAGATTCATGCGTTTTAATACACTTCATCACATTCAAATGCTTCAAAATTGTTGATGGAAAAGCTTCCTAAATACTCAAAACATAGGAGCTTCCTGGGGACTCACCTCGCCCCCGGCCCCCTACCAGGGCTCTGCCGTGAACCCGCTGGAGACCTTATCCAGTCCCCAGACCCCTTGCCGACTTTCGTCCCCCCTAACACAAAATCCTGCATCCGCCCCTGATAGTTACACGGTTGGATATACATGTACTACAAAAGAATAAATGTTTTGCCCCTATCCTACTTTCCATACATTTTCAGTGGCGTTCAGAAGTCATTGACCCGGTTGACCCAACCATTCACTCATTTCTATGTAGTTCTAATATATTATTGAACTTATTCTCGCCCTGAGTATAGCTGAAATACGTTAATCAATAATCAATCAATCAATTTACCCCGGCCCTGACATAACTTGTACACTTGCTCTTGTAAAAGACGGAATGCCGATGGTCAGTTTTTACCGGTTTTCACCAAAATTATACTGACAGCTACTGTACTATTTTACGGAATGGTCACTGAAGAGGACGTTAATACATATGATCCTAATTTATCCTCTCAGAAATGACCCTAGTGTATGTCTTGTTACCGTTTCTCTGTCACATTGCAATATTTCGAGGAAAGGTCCGAGAATTTCCGAGTGACATATCTATTGTTATGTTTCTTTCCCCGGCACCGTAGGTGTCCCATCAAGAACAAGGCGGAAAGATGCATGCATAATTTTGCTTTTATTTATTGGACGAAAGGTGTAAATATAAATTATTTATTTATAGTTGAGAGTTATTGTGTGAATGGTCAATATACATGTACATGTATTTAACTGTCTTCGCGACTTGTATGTGATTAGACGGTCAAATATGAATGAAAACTGACTTGACCCCATATTGGATGAATTTCAAGGGTTTCGAGATGACTCGTCTATAAACCAACTCGGCCATATACCGATTCGTCCATAGACCAATTCGGCCATAGTCAATTCGGCCATACTTTTTATAATGAGATATACCAAATAGCGTCATTGTTTTGTAGTATTCTTAAGAATTGTTCGTAGTTTACATGGTTGTAGAAAAAGGTTTTGCCACCTATATTTAAAACATCTTGCTGTATGATAATGTCACATGGACGATGAACAATCTCTATCATGCAGGGTTCTCGTTCCTGCTACGACTGTGATGAAACATGTCGATATACTAGTTTATATCGATTATTAATCAAAAAAAATTATATTCCTAAATTTCATGATCATAAAATCAAAAAAATTAATATTCCGAAATTTCATGATTAATATTAAAAAAAATATTATATTTATAATAAAACTTAAAATTTTAACTTAGAACTGGTTAAAAACCGTATTAAATATTCCATTGCCTACCGGTAATCGACTTTATTTCTATGGCCGAGTTGGTAGTATGGCCGAGTCGACTATGGACGAATTAACTATGGCCGAGTTGGTAGTATGGCCGAGTCGACCTGTACCCATTTTAAGTCACTTCGACACCTGCCCCCGGTTGTTCAAAACAGTGGATAAAGTTATCATCTATCCAGTGGACAATTTCTGTTCATTGGCTCCATGTGGTTGTTCAAGAGTTGTCCACTGGACACATATGCTTTATCCTGGACAAAATTTATCCAGTCTAATTTGGTACGGATAAAGATTTATCCAGTGGACAAATTCCAATAGGAGTGTTTGCCAATCTCATTAGTGATGTCATATTCACTAATTGCCTGACAATAAACAAATACTTGGTTGGCAATAAAACAATAAAGTCATTGACAGGAAAATAACAAATTTTTAAGCTTTTATAACTTTTTTTATTTCCAAACCAATTTTGGTTCTGTGAGAGTAAGTGTGTAGTTTATCCACAGGGACTTGCTCCCGGTCAATAAAAAGATCGTATATATGTGGATAGTCGATCTTTTTATTGACCGGGAGCAAGTCCCTGTGGTTTATCATCCTTCACTCCGGCTATATCTACTTGCTGGCTGCATAAGCAAAACTCGTATCAAAGTCGCGCGTAAGCTGAGCAGAACTTATCAACAGTCAGCAGGAGTTATCACCAAATTATCCTAACATTTAAACGATAATTCCTGTGAAGATGGCAAAAATAAATAAAATTCATCGACACCATTAGCTAGTTAACATTATTTTTTTAAAACATATATCAAATTAGGAACTGTCGAGTTAGAAATATCAACAAACATCGTCCTACAAAAATGTACTTTACACAATTCTTGATAACCTCTGCTGAGACGTCATAATATTTTACGTCATAAGGAAGGTTGTGACGTTCATGTTTTCTAAACCGAAACGGCATTGATAAACAAAACCTTTAATGAAAATGGGTGACTTTGATGTTTGTAATAATAAAAAAAAAAAAAACGCCCAATGAATATCACAATTAAAGGAAATATGCAACAATCTTAACATTTATATAAACCTGTAAAAATGAATGGTATATTTGGAAACTACTTTTGAACTACGGTTTTAGGGAATCGTATTTCGAATATTTTGAATCATGTAATTTTTCCCGCGAAAATACAAATATAGATGTATCCGTGTTTATGGTTGATTTAAGGATGATAAATATGTAATCTGAATGTGAATATGATTGATACTAAAAAATATCAGCCTGCTCGACAGAATATGAAGTTTGTGACTCGTTCGCTTCGCTCACTCGCCAACAAACTTCATATTCTGGCTCGGCAGGCTGATATTTTCGGTATCAATCAATTCACATTCAGATAACATATACTTATCGGACACCTCCGGATGTTTCCTTACCCTGCACATTCAAATGGCGATTCAAATGCCAGGGAGAGTAATGACTGATAAACGCGACCCTACTGAACAATATCACCCGGTACTCATCTAGTTTTTTCCTCGCTGGAACTGAATATTTCAACGATTGTGTGTCCGTTTGACTTCATTTAAAATCGGACGGATTAGGGTAATACCGGTCACTGGTTGGGGGTTATATCGGACGGGAAAATCTCTATTTGGGTATTATCGGACAGTTCAACTACTATATATAGCTATGTGCGTATTAAAGGGTTTCATATACACAAGTTCGGACATACGTTTAGGATATAAATCGATTTCATCCTTTAGAGAGATAATTTTATGAAATTTGTCACTTTTTTTATTCAGTATATTTACATTTGTAGATATACATGTACAGTATATGAACAGAAATAAATATCAAGGTCGTGTCCGATATTGCACTCCGTATAAATTACCATTACATATATGGTGAGGGGTTCTTCAAACATTTTTCAACTTAAGAAACTGATGAAATAGAAACAGATATGAGTAAAATAATATTGTTTTTAGCAATTTTTGGCACCATATGACACAAATAATAATTGTTTATGTACAAATTCATATTTTGACAGTCGATATGTAAAGATTTACTCACCTGCTGAACTTTAAAAAATGTAGACGAATTTCTCTGGCAAGCAGAAATGTGTCGGATGATGGGTAAACATTCGAATTAGCCAATCAGAGTGGCCGTCTCATTGGCGGCTCGGGATGAAGTAGTGTTTCATCGGACAGTGCATGTACGCAATAATATCATGGATGTAACAATGGGAGAATTGTCCTTAACGAACAACGGTTATAACCAAACGAAATAGACTGTCCGAAGAACCCCACTTGTCCGATAAACATGACACTTACTCTAATTGTTTTAGAGACTTAAGAAAATTCATATTTTTTCTGTCAGTTTACATTTTTTTATTTTGATATGATACATTCATAATTCTAATGTGAAATAATGCATTTTTACACTTCAAAACTAATGAAAGAAGATTGAATTTCCAATCCTTTTATTCTGAATATTTTTATCAAACCTTCAATGTGAATTAGTTATTATATATAATTTTCACTTCTGAAAGAATTATTGAATTATCTTAAATAACAAAATATAATGACAAATTAAAGTTGAGTCTTCGATGAAAGACAATGGAAATTTTCCATTTTCTTTCCAACCAGACAGGTAAATTCTCAAGCCTATGACATCACGGCAAGCTCTCCAATTGAAATTACATTAGATTGTTTTGTCGTCAGGAAGTTTTCCTCTATTCAATTTCAAAAATAACATTTCCCATTTTTGGAAATAGATTACAATGTACACATAAGAGACAGATTTTAAATACAAATGTAAATACATTTGTATAAATGTTTTATAATATAAATAAAAAATTGAGGAGAAAAAACACACACCATCAGAAATGATTTTGGATTTAATTTGTTGCGCAGTGAAAGTAAATTAAAGAGAGGTGAGACTGATAGGTTATTTTGGTTTTTCGTGATCGTGGATTTTTCTTCCACATTATATTTTGTTGATTTCGTGAATCGTGATGAGGATATTGTTCGTGAATCGTTTTCAGACAAATTTATTTTACATTCTTCATGATAAACGTCCCTAGTCTACGTTTTGGTGAACCTTTTCTAGCTCACCTGACCCAAAGGGTCATGTGAGCTTTTGTCATCACTTTGTGTCCGTCGTCGTCGTCTTCGTCGTCTGCGTCTGTAAACTTTTCATACTTTCTTCTTCTTCTTTGAAACCACTGAACTGATTTGGACCAAATTTGGCAGTAATATTCAATGGGAGGTCCTCTACTAAATTTGTTATTTTGGTGCAGATCGGAAATCCAACATGGCCGTCAGGGCCAATAATGTGTTCTGATTGGTTGAAACTTTGAAAATCTTCTTGTCAGAAACTACTTAGCCGATGGAATTGTAACATTATAGAAATGATGACTGGATAGTCCTCTACTAAATTTGTTATTTTTGTGCCGATCGCATATCCAAGATGGCCACCATGACTCGACTTAGTTTAACATTGGACCCTATGGGAATTTCACATTTTCATCTTTTTTTTCTGAAACCACGAAACAGATTTGAACCAAACTTGGCAGAAATATTCATTGGATGGTCATATACAAGATTTTGTTTTTGGCGCTGATCGGAAATCCAACATGGCTGCCATAACCCATAATGTGTTCTGATTTGTCGAAATTTTTAAAATCTTCTTGTTAGAAACCGCTAAGCCAATTGAATTGTGACTTTACAGGACTGATCATTGGGTGATCCTGTACTAAATTTGTGAATCATTTGCAGATCGGAAATTCAAGTTGGCCGCCATGACTAGACTTAGTTTAACATTGGACCCTATGGGAATTTCACATTTTCATCTTTTTTTCTGAAACCACGAAACAGATTTGAACCAAACTTGACAGATATGTTCATTAGATGGTCATATACAAGAAATTGTTTTTGGCGCTGATTGGAAATCCAACATGGCTGCCAGGGTCCATAATGTGTTCTGATTGGTCGAAATTTTAAAAATCTTCTTGTTAGAAACCACTAAGCCAATTGAATTGTGACTTTACAGGAATGCTCATTGGGTGATCTTGTACTAAATTTGTGAATCATTTGCTGATCGGAAATTCAAGATGGCCGCCATGACTCGACTCAGTTTAACATTGGACCCTATGGGAATTTCACATTTTCATCTTTTTTTTCTGAAACCACGAAACAGATTTGAACCAAACTTGGCAGAAATGTTCATTAGATGGTCATATACAAGATTTTTATTTTGGTGCTGATCAGAAATCCAACATGGCTGCCAGGGCCCATAATGTGTTCTGATTTTTCGAAATTTAAAAAATCTTCTTGTTAGAAACCACTAAGCCAATTGAATTGTGACTTTACAGGAATGATCATTGGATGATCTTGTACTAAACTTGTGAATCGTTTGCTGATCGGAAATTCAAGATGGCCACCATGACCCGACTTAGTTTTAACATAGGACCTATAGAAAAAATGTTTAAAAGTCTTCTCCTCTGAAACCAGCAAGTCAATTTAGAGCAAACATGGCATGAGTGGTCCTTAGGTGGTCAACTTTCAAAATTATGTCCTGTGAGCCCGACCTCCATCCAAGATTGCCGCAGTCAGCGGACATAGTTTTAACATAGGACCCTATGGGAAAATTGTTCAACAGTCTTCCCTCTGAAACCAGTCAGCCAATTTAAAGCAAATATGGCTTGGATGGTCCATGGGTAGTATACTTTTAAAATTGTGTCCAGTGACTACTACCTCCATCCAAGATGGCTGCCATGAGCAGACATAGTTTTAACATAGACACCTAAGGGATTTGAATAGTAACTTAGATGTATTCGGCATGCAGACATTCTTAAGAGGACTTAGTTTATGTCAGGTGAGCGATACAGGCTCATATGAGCCTCTAGTTTCAATGTTGGCTTCTGCGTTTGGTCTTTGTTGGTTTTTTAGCTCACCTGGCCATAGGCCATGTGAGCTATTGTCATGGGTAAGCGTCCGTCATCCGTCCGTTAGCTTTTCACATTTAACTCTTCTTCTCTCTGAAAACACTGAACAGATTTGAACCAAGCTTGCCAGAAATGTTCATTGGGTGGTCCTCTACCAGATTTGTGTTTTTGGTGCTGATTTGAAATTCAACATGGCTGCCAGGGTCCATAATGTTTTCTCATTGTCTGAAATTTAAGAAAATCTTCTTGTCAGAAACCACCATGCCAATTGAATTGTTACTTTGCAGGAGTGATCATTGGGTGGTCCTCTACTAAACTTGTGAATCGTTTGCTGATTGGAAATTCAAGATGCCCACCATGACTCGACTTAGTTTAACATAGGACCCTATGGGAATTTCACATTTTCATCTTTTTTTCTGAAACCACGAAACAGATTTGAACCAAACTTGGTAGAAATGTTCTTCTCCTCTGAAACCAGCAAGTCAATTTAAAGCAAACATGGCATGAATGGTCCTTAGGTGGTCAACTTTCAAAATTATGTCCTGTGAGCCTGACCTCCATCCAAGATGGCGCCATCAGGGGACATAGTTTTATTTTAACCCTATGGGAAAAGTGTTTAAATTTTGTTTTCTCTGAAACCAGTAAGCCAATTTAAAGCGAACATGGCATGAATGGTCCTTAAATGGTCAACTTTCAAAATTATATCCAGTGACCCAGACCTCCATCCAAGATGGTCACCATCAGCTGACATAGTTTTAACATAGAACCCTATGGGAAATATGCTTAAAAATCTTCTCCTCTGAAACCAGTAAGCCAATTTAAAGCAAACATTGCATGGATGTCCGTAAGTGGTCAATTTTCAAATTTGTGTCCGGTGACCCTGAACTCCATCCAAGATGGGTGCCTTCAGCGAACATAGTTTTAGTATAGTACCCTATATATGGGAAAAAATGTTTTAATATCTACCCCTCTGAAACCAGTAAGCCAATATAGCAAACATGTCATCGATGATCCTGAGGTGGTCAACTTCCAAAATTGTGTTCAGTGCCCCCGATCTTGGTTCAAAATGGCCGCCGTCAACGGACATAGTTTTAACATAGGACCGTCTGGGAAAATTGTTTAAAAGTCTTGGCATGGATGGTCCTTGGGTAGTATACTTTTAAAATTGTGTTTGGTGACCACGACTTCCATCCAAGATGGCTGCCATGAGCAGACATAGTTTTAACATAGAACTCTATGGGATTTGAATAGTAACTTAGATGTATTCGGCATGCAGACATTCTTAAGAGGACTTATTTATATCAGGTGAGCGATACAGGCTCACCTGAGCCTCTAGTTTCTCAACCCGATGTTGTCAATGTTACATGAATGACAGACTGGACACATCCACCGTTTAATTGTTGACAAAATAGACCTGACTAGTGAGGATGTAGAAAGGGCAAACAATACCTTGTCAATTGCATTACAAATTATTCATATTGTGAAATGTGATCAGACAAATTTATTTCCTGTGCCTTCAGTTGATGAGTAAGAAATATTTGTTTTGATGAATCTTGACGATAGGGTCGTTTCCACATGATAACTTTAGTTCTGTATATTGGATCTTTAACAAACTTGGCCGCATGATTTCCCTGCGGAAGGGGAATAACCCTATTTATTTTGGGGTCATTAGGTCAAAGGTCAAGGTCACCATTACTATAAATAGAATGTTTGACAACAGGGTCGTTTCCACATGGTAACTTTAGTTCTGTATATTGGATCTTTAACAAACTTGGCCACATGATTCCCCTGTGAAAGGGGAAAACCCTATAGACGGGCGTATTTTGTGATGCACACATTTCTTGTTTTATTTGTTTTGACAACAGTATGAAAAAGGTCATTCAGTGTACATGTGTAGTTTTCTGTGAAAATATCCAATCCCAAGACTTGTACAATGTACGTTAAATGTCGTGAGATGGACTCAATTTAAGTGTAAATCGTGATATTTACATATATATAGGAAGTATCACGTAGTCCTAAAATGTCACTTATTTCAGGCCAGCCCACTTCAATAGATCCCATGTTTTCCAGAACACAATTTGATTTAATTGTTGTAAGATTCCATTACCAGGGGTTGAACATGTCTTTGGGCAGGCCCAAGCCCAGGGCTTTTTCAACTTTTTTAGCGCAAGCCCGATCAGTGATTTGCCAAGTCCCAATTTGTAGGATAAAATTGAAATTATATTTTGCATGTGAATATTTTGCAGTAAAGAAGACACAGTGCAAGGATTTATATATAATATTCAACAAAAAAAAGTAATTTACAACTATCGGGTTGCGTTGTTCAATTACAATAAAGTGCTAGTCATTGATACAAGTTTTGAAATATTCTCGTCGTTTCTCCTTATCATACTTAAGATCTTTATTTCTGGAAGTGTCAGGATCAGTGGGCTCGTCGTCCGCTTTCCGTTTTTCCGCTATTTTTGACTAAAGTTAAAATTAAACAACGACATTTTTCTAAAAATTTGTCAACATAAACACATGATTGATCAATGTTATTCCAACGCTTGACTTTACATAGGTATGTGGGAAGCACATAGGTGATTCGGAACTCATTAATATTCATGAGGAATATCGATCTGTCCAGGATGTGTATTACCGTTCTTAAAATAGCTTTTTAGTACTTATTTACAGTGAAATGAGACGATTGACAAAAACTTGCATGTGATTTGAATTGAAAACAATTCGTTTAGAAAAAAGTGGAGTTTTTATTTTATTAAAGGCATGCCCGACGGCCTTTTTCCATGGGAAAATGGCAAGCCCGAAGTTTCAATTTTCTAGTCCCGGGCGTCAGACTTAAGGAATGTTTAACCCCTGATTACACTACATCATTAAGTACAATAATTGAACTGGATCATGGTATCACGTATTCCTAAAATGTCACTTAATTGAGGCCAGCCCACTTCAATAGATCCCATGTTTTCCAGAACACAATTTGATTTAATTGTTGTAAGATTCCATTACACTACATCATACTCTTGCCCTTGCTTCAATGCCTATAAATCTCTTAGGAAAGAAATGAAGTCACTAGCTTCAATTTATTTGAACAAAAATTAGCTTTGGATTCTTTATTAATTAATGATCTGAAAAAAAATATATATAAAAAGGTTTCGCTTAAAAAAAATGATCAAATACATTGTAAATAAAACTAAATAGAAAACAAATGTGTGATTATTCACAATTTGTCTAACAACAATTTGATTACCATATGAGTCATATATGTATTATGACTTGTACCATATGAGTTACAATGTACATGTATTATGACTTGTACCATATGAGTCATACATGTATTATGACTTGTACCATATGAGTCATACATGTATTATGACTTGTTCCATATGAGTTATACATGTATTATGACTTGTACCATATGAGTCATACATGTATTATGGCTTGTACCATATGAGTTACAATGTACATGTATTATGACTTGTACCATATGAGTCATACATGTATTATGACTTGTACCATATGAGTCATACATGTATTATGCCTTGTACCATATGAGTTATACATGTATTATGACTTGTACCATATGAATCATACATGTATTATGACTTGTACCATATGAGTCATACATGTATTATGACTTGTACCATATGAGTCATACATGTATTATGACTTGTACCATATGAGTCATGCAT
>MJUT01050370.1:17518-31380 GCA_002080005.1 Gigantidas platifrons | reverse complement strand
TAGAGTAATTCAAATGTAACACCAATATAAACTGTTGGTAGGATAAAACAATAGAAAAATCCAGATGTAACAATATTATGAACTGTTGGTAGGATAAAAAAATAGAAGAATTAAGATGTAGCTCAAATGTGAACTGTTGGTAGGAAAAAAACAATATAAGAATTCAGATGTAACTCTAATATGAACTGTTGGTAGGATAAAACAACAGAACAATTCAGATGTAACACTAAGATGAACTGATGGTAGGATAACACAGTAGAGTAATTCAAATGTAACACCAATATAAACTGTTGGTAGGATAAAACAATAGAAAAATCCAGATGTAACAATATTATGAACTGTTGGTAGGATAAAACAATAGAATAATTCAGATGTAGCTCAAATATGAACTGTTGGTAGGAAAAAACAATAGAAGAATTCATATATACCACTAATATGAACTGTTGGTAGGATACAACAATAGAATAATTCATATGTAACACTAATCAGAACTGTTGGTAGGATAAAACAATATAATAATTCAGATCTAACACTAATATGAACTGTTGTTAGGAAAACACAATAGAAGAATTAATATGTAACACTAAAAAGAACTGTTGGTAGGATAAAACAATAGAATAATTCAGATCTAACACTAATATGAACTGTTGGTAGGAACAACCAATAGACGAATTCAGATGTAACACTAATATGAACTGTTGGTAGGATGAAACAATAGAATAATTCAGATCTAACACTAATATGAAATGCAGGTAGGATAAAACAATAGAACAATTCAAATGTAACGCTAATATGAACCGTTGGTAGGAAAAACAATAGAAAAATTCAGTTGTAACTCTAATATGAACTGTTGGTAGGATGAACAAATAGAAGAATTCAGAGGTAACTTTAATGTGGACTGTTGGTAGGATAAAACAACAGAACAATTCAGATGTAACAATATTATGAACTGTTGGTAGGATAAAATAATAGAATAATTCAGATGTAGCTCAAATATGAACTGTTGGTAGGAAAAAACAATAGAAGAATTCATATATACCACTAAGATGAACTGTTGGTAGGATAACACAATAGAGTAATTCAAATGTAACACCAATATAAACTGTTGGTAGGATAAAACAATAAAAAAATTCAGATGTAACAAAAGTTCAAATTAAAATCAATAAATTGCGGTTGTTGTAATAAAATGAAAAACAAAACAAAAATAGTACATTCTTCCAAATGTTATTCATACAATCGTATAAAAGGGCACAATTGATACCCTTAACACACGTTTCAAGCCAGCTTATGTGCCTTCAATTAAATGGAAAGTTGACAATGGGAAAATTGAAATCATATCTTTTGAAATTCAACGGTCATACATATATTATGGGCATTGATATTTCCCTTGTTTCTATGGTCTTTCGATTCGATGTTACAACAATTCCGACGGAAGGGTATGCAGTTCCTAACCCACTAATGACAACCGTGGTGTTGATCCAGTTGCAAACATGATGATAAGTCATCTATGAGGAAAGTACCGAGAAGTGTTTACGACAAGTAGAACATATCCATGGTCTTTTGTGACACAAATATTATGTAACGGTTGATAAGGCCGTGGTGGCGATGACTTCAACTTAGCCACCATGAACTGTTGCTTAGTAGTATCATTGCTAGCTGCAATCTGAAATCCTGATAGGATCCTCAATCTCGGAATATCGGGTCAACTGAGAAATATATAACCCGTATGCAGGTGCTGCTGTCATGTTTCTTCAATTAAATGGAAAGTTCACAAATGGTAAATTGAAATCATCTCTTTTGTCCTAAGGTTTAGTTCTTTACTTGTCATCACTGTCGATTTCAATATGTAGGTCAAGGTATGAAGCAGAATGTTCTGTATATGATGTGTCCTTTATTGCAAGCTCAATGGTATAGATGCGATCAACAATCACTAAGCATATAATTATATAGTGGAATGACATCATCTGTATAGTTGAACGTGAAATTAAAAGATGGGACTAGCATCTTTTCGTTTTTCTACAGTAGCCCCTATATGAAGTCTAAATAAGGAACAAGTCGGAAAGAAGAGGAGGAGCACATTCTGTATCCATAGGTGTTCCATTCTTTGGAAAAACAAGTGGACCAAACATAACAAAATGTGGTCAATGAAAAACACTGTCATTGTGATGATATCATATATTTTTTGGTAGAATCAGGGTGATTTTCTACAAAATAACATTTGTCCTTTCCCAAGACAAGATATTTCTACTTTGGCCATTTTTTTTCTTATGGAATACACGTTAGATAATACCGATAGAGCAACCAAAAATGAACAGTCCAGCGAAACTCGCGACTCAAGACACACAAGATGAAAAAAGCCCACCAAAAACACAATGCATCACAATATTTTTTGGAAGCCACCATATACAAAACAACACAAATACCATAAATAAGACATGCAACACAGTTGCGCTTATTCTTTTAATATCTATTTTAGCTGTGCATGGGCGATAGTTTTGTAGATTGTTACTATAAAAGGGTATTTAAAGATAACAGAAGGGTAATCAGAACCCGTATATCAAAGAACAGAGAACACAAAGGCCGCAATGAAAAGTACAAAAGCACAAAAGGTCATACGACGATCGACAAAACATGCACATAAAACATGGTTCGATTAACACAAACTCCACAAAAATATGAGGTGAACTCAAGTGCTTCGGAAGGGTGGGCCGTTCCTGCACCACTAATGGCATCCACGTGTTAATTTAGTTACAGACCACGCGATAAGTCACGAATGAGGAAAGTACCAGGATGTGCTTACTACACGAGGGCCATATCCGTGGTCATTTGTGACACAGATATTGCATAGCGATCAACCAAGTCTTGATGGCGACCGTAAACCTTTAGAAGTGATGACCTCAACTTAACCAAGAGGAACCCTCCATCAAGGAAATCCTGATAGGAACAACACGCTGTGGAATGTCGTATCAACTGTGAGACATATACTCCATATGCAAGGGCTGCTGTAATGTTGCTACATATAAATGGAAAGCTTACAATTGGAAAATTTAAATCGTCTCTTTTGTCGTAAAGTTTAGTTCGTATCCTCCTCTCACTGTCAATTTTGAGGTGTAGGTCATGGTATAAAGCATACCGATCTGTATCTGTGGTATCCTATAACTCAAGCTCATTGCAAAATATCTTGTAGAGTTCTTCAGGATCCTCATCTGATTCACACCTGTGTAACTACCCCACGCTTTGTGGTTTATAGAACAGATGGCAGTACATTGAACAAAATGCTTCATGAAACTTTTTTTTGTGAAGAAAGCATGTGAAATATAGGAATCCAGTAGAGTGACGGTAGATTCAAGACAGACGGAGGGTAGTCACATCATAGGATATTTATAAATACTCTACATCTCTAATATGAAATATGACTAAGCTATTTACTACAAAAAGACTACTAAAAATACATGGAAATTTACTTTTTAAATTGTATTTGTATAATGTATATATATGTAATACATTCTACTATTTGTAGATACATTATTGTGATAATACAGTGTACAACAATTACTACGTTAATTATAAACAGACAAGACAGACGATGATGGTGAACCAAAGAGATGATTCTATTATTAGAGATATTTTAAGGTAAAGTGACCTAGCTTAATATATGTGACGTAAATACTGTTCTAGGTAATGATACTGTGACAATGCATCATTGTTGACAATTACTGTGACATCAATAGGAGTAGGAAACATACATTGTTACCATCACTGCTTAAACTGTTTCACAAGTAGTTCAATGGAACTGACATTCAGTCCATTTGATAAATAAGTATATTTCCCTGACCAATCAATTTAGTCATCATATACTAATGTTTTCTCTCCCAATGTTAAATCTCTGTAGATATTTGAAAAAGAAATAAAATAAAATAAAATACCAAGGTCTACATTAATGTGATATGATATTAGTCAATGACCTCCGCAAGGTGGCTTTCCTGGACATTCTGATTTCATCCATCGATTCATCTGACCGTAACAATATAGCGCACGTTTTACTATTATGCATACATGTCTTTGTCCCAAAGAGGTTTGTATGACTGTTTAAATTACAGAAATGCATTGGGTTTTTTAATAGGCTGACATGGAAATCAAACGTTGAGACGTTTGGATTATGGTTTTAGCGAAATTTTAAACAATAGTTCAGCTATATCGTAGAGGTCAGCTTGATTGTTGATTATATGCTTGATTATTTTTTTAACTTACTATTGCAGATGTGATGAACCCTTTCTCAATGATGTTTCCAACAGTGGTCATATACTATGCCCAACTTTCCGTGGAAGTCTTGGAAATAATTTGTTTCAGTTTGCGTCAGTATTGGGAAAATAAACTTGGTTTTTAAGCTAAATGTTGATCTTAGATTAAACACAGACATTTCAAATAAGATGCAGCTACTCAGTGAAAATACATCTTCTAAATTCTATAGAAATAATGTTCAACTGATAAAAGATAACAACTTCAGGGTTGGCCAATATCTTCAATCTTGGAAGTATGTTGATACGATCAGTAGTAAATTAAGGAAAGAATTGATCTTAGGGATCATATCGACAGGAATGCTAGGGAAATAGTTAAAACTATATTACTGAAAAGCAATGTAACGAGACATACAGCAACGTTAGTGGGTGATCATATTCGCAGAGGTAATATGATAAATGACAAAAATATTTTAGCATCTTTAGATACGAAGTTGCCACGCCTTAATATTTACATAGAGCAACGTTATACTATAAACGACGTTACCATGGTGTTCTGTTCATTGTAGCGTCAGCACAGGATGATTGATGGGTAGTCAAACATATGCCAATGACTCCACCGAGTGAATGAATAGCAATCAGACACAATCAAACAACAACCGGAAAACTGTGAAAACCGTAATGACCCTCACTTGGCACATGTATTTCCAAATGGTTAAATGTTTTGTTATACTTGAATGAATTAATTTTAGAGTCACATGTCATTTTATGCGTGTTTTGATTGGCTTAAAAATTTGAGGTTATTTGTCAATGAACGAAATATAAAAATAGACATCGTTCTCAAAGTGTCGCGTACCGTTGTCATTGGGTGGTTTTCTTTAAATGAGGAAACTTTGGGGTTATTTAAATGTTTGTTTTTCCGATTACTTGCCTTATTTTGAAAAAAAAATATCTTTTTCAATATCATAACAAGAAAAGTTTGAATTAATTGATCAGGATTGGTCGAAATTATTTGTTCGATTCATTCGAAATAAACTCAAGCAGGTTGTACACACCCTTGAGTAGCCCGTGTAGTGGGTTACATGGTATGTACAACCTGATTGGTGTTATTTCTGCATGAACCGAAAAAAAATTGCGATCAATCCTGAATAACATGGGTTGGTATTGTGACATCACCAACATATTCCTTCTCAACGACAAATTCAAATAGTCACATGAAATAATCGTAATTAAAATCGAGGAATCATTAAATTGTATTGCAAAAATTAAAATGTAAGCAATATTTGTAAGTCGTATTAAGCTTAAACTGCCCAAACCAGGTTATTTCGTATATCCTGTTCATTAATTTAAAATATTCCTTAAAAATAACAATTAATGGACACATACCAGAACTGTTGTGATATGAATTACTGATCATCTATCAGTGTGCATCAATAGTTGAACGGGAAGTTGAACGAATGAATGATTATTTTGGTTCATATGATCATCTTCTGACGGGTGTCAATAGAGGAACAGGATGTGGCCCAGTTCGTAACTCGCATGAACAAGAACTGACTCGGATATTGAAAATTATCTATAAATGTGACGACAAACACATTTTGACGTCTCCGATAAAAACGATAAATGCATATTATAACAACATAAACTTTGTATATTGAAGACACGTCTTTGACTTTTTAAATGCCGTTCTTTTTTAGTGCTATGATTATGCATACATGTATGCAGTGATTCAGAACGGTTAAGCATGTTGATTTTAGGAAGATCGTGTGTGTTAATTTGCCATTAATATCATGCAATTAGTTCTAACAATAGTTGGGACAGACAAAACAAAATACATGGACTTTAATGTTGTAGAATAATATCGTACAAAACAGAATACACTAGCTGTATTCATAGAATATGATAATACAACGTGACTTTGATGCCTGGACAATCATCTGTGCGAGTTTGACTTAAATATCATAAAGGATGTGATATTTATTGCTAGAACATCATGCTATGTTGTACATTGTAGAGAGCGGTTGTTTATGATTTTGTTATAATTGTGCCCAATCCCATTGCTTATATTGGAGCAATAACATATGTTTAATTTAAAAAAACAATTCAAACGCTTGAACAAATGTTACTTCGAAATCTAACTTTTTAGCATTCATGGTTTAGTTTATAAAATAGAAATATATATCATAACAACATAAGCTTTGTATTTTTAATTTGTGTCTTTGAATGTTTAAATGTCTTTCTCATTTATGACTATGACTATGTATGCCTTTATGCATTGATCCAGAACGTTACGCATGTTGAGATTCGGTCCGTCTTATGTATGAGCTTGCACTTTGTGGTCAGATATGGCCCTCTTTCGTGCACGTTTGATGTCAATATTTGCAATTTGAGACAAACTCTCACTAGAATCAACAGGAGGAATATCACTCCCAGAAAGTGTCCTCTTACAAGGACTTATGCAAGAAGGTGTCATGGCGATACCAGCTTCATTAACACAGCTTAATTCAATGACCATTGTTTCTGTTTCTAATTATATGATGTGTTCATTGTTGTCTGTTGGATTATGTGCAGTCACCTGACAATCATTGTCAGTGTTTGTGTCAGTAATATTATCGTCTTGGACATTGTAGCGTCAGTTTCAGTCTCAGTGCCAGTATTATGTTCTGTCTTGGAAATAGCGGTGTCAGTGTCAGTATTGTCAGTAGATACATAATTTGCTTCAAATATTGCTTTTAAGTCTTGTTCTGTTGAATATCTGGAAGAAGATATCTGGTAACTGACGATGAGTTAAATCCTACTTTTGGAGCAGAAACAAATAGTGCTTTATATATCCCTGTCTCACAATGGTATGATCGATTTTTCTGAAATTGGATAAATCTTAATCATTCAGACCATTGTGTAGAATTATTCTGACTGAGTCATGTTGCAAGCATTTCTTTTACATCAGCATTCGCTCTCTCCACGGAACCTTGGCACTGTGTGTGAAGTGGTCTACCATGAGCAATTTTAAGATCAGGCCATAATGACTTTAGCTCAGTAATTATGTTGGCTGTAATTTCGCGTCCATTGTCACTTTGTATAATCATTGGAGCTACTAATATGAGAAAAATATAAAAAAAAGATTGCATACCTCTGCAGCTGTTTTTGATTTCAATGGACGCAAAATACTGAATTTGGTAAAGTGGTCTTCGTAATGTAACGCTCACTTATAACTACTTATAGTAAACTTGTCCTCTTGAACTAAAATCAGTCAATCTGACTGATTTGATGACTATTTTAAGCTCAGCACTTATTTTTCTTTAGAGCACAGTGTTCACAACGACCGACCATGGGCAAGCAACTGACAAGCTTTATCATTTGCGGCGGCGAGTCGAGTGTACCCTTTTTATAATTTACAAAGCTGGACGCGAACCCACACCGCGTTGGTGATAGGCGTGTATGGGTTAGAGCCACCCGGGCCCCGAAAATTTGAAGAAATGATATTCTTACTGTAATTTCAAGTTAAGCTTTCTCGGCGTTTTTGAGATAAAATTAATTGTGACAATGTCATGCCATTTGAATTACATGTACAGACCAATGTGAAATATAAAAATATAAGCCGTTGTGTTATTTGTACTGTTTAATATCATGTACTATATGTACTATATAAGCAGATTGTAAACTATCATGGATGTACTATAAAGGGCCACTGGGAAATGGACATACACGCAAAATTAAACCAGGGTTTACTAAGCATATTATACAAGCCAGAGAGAAATATTGGTGTTCATTGGATCACGTCCTATTTATTATATAAGACCATTGCAGGTGTCGAATATAACTTTGATGTACCACATAGGGTTACTGAGATATTGATCCAAATGCAAAGTTTGACCAGAGTCTCACAGGCAAAAATTATATAGGTCAGGATGGCATTGTTGTTTGAACATATTCTACTTATAAAACAAAGACGGACTGTATCAACACAACACTCACCATCGGATGTTTTTCTCTTTTTCAAGGTTTCCAGCTGTCAATATCTCAGCAGGGTTCTTTCTTTGCCAGAAGGTTTAGTTGCATCTTTTGCCTGCTTAACACCTCCTATTAAAGTTTATATCCTCTCCTTTGAAAGCAGGTTATTGTTTGCAGATGAATTTTTCGTCGACATATCAAGAATTTCATCGTAAAATGTGTCTTGGGTATCCACTTGTATCTTAACTCTTTACTACTATGAAAGTAAATTTATTGCCTTCTGAGTAGAACGCAGGTGTGTTAAGGCTGTTTCTAAGATTGCACGCAATAAAAAAAGGGGGGTCATGTATGTAATACAAATTAATGAGTAAAACATAACAATAGTAGATGCATATTGCAACTAGTTATTTATACATGTTCGAAAGTGAAAATGTTTCAACTTTGTGCGAGTCAACGTGGATTTCTGTTGATAAAATGGTGGTCACGTGACAATAATCAGTGCCTTAACTAATTTCGAAAAGTTCTAGAATTTAGAGTGAAAGTTGAATTAAAAACTGGATATTTTCTGAAAGATTATTTGTTTTTGTTTAAGAAAAGTGCTACGAGAGCTACTATACAGCCAACAATAGAGAATAAGGCCAGATAAAACGCGGAAAATTGACGATTCCAGTTGTTCGATGGTGTAAAATTGTAAATCGTCGTCTTTTGTCAAGTTTTTCATTGATCTCGTAGCAAAATCATATATCTTTATTATCTGCTCTTAATGAATATGTTTTGAACTGTGAATTTATTGATTCGTATATTCTAGAACTTTCACGTCGAAGTGTACGTACTCAATCATTTAATCAATCTCGAAAACAATAAAACACCCAAGTGATCCGGCAGACCGATAAAGGGAGGTAACACTATTTATTAACTCTATCGGCGGCAAATATGAAAACAATATAATTTTTTGCTTTATCTTATTAAAGTAAACTAAATTTGTCATCGATTCGATAATTAATCGATTGGTTATTTCATATACATGTATATAAAACAGATTTTTGTGAAGTTATTGTTTATAAATTAATTGTAAAATGGTGTAATTATCCATGTCAACTTCTATGTTCTCTATCACTCTCAGTATCAGTATCATACAATCTTGTACCTGTCCTGGTCCTGGGATTCATGCACTTATACAAAATATTGATTATCCATGTATTACTTATTCATGTATCAGAGATATATAACACAATTATGTCTTTGCATGCATTGGGTATATCAGTAGATGTTCATATTTGACAACTCTGTTAAAAAAAAGTTGTAATAAATTATATTTTGAGTTGAAATACTTTTGATAAAAAATGGCAAAAATTGATATATTTGTAAACATAGAGAATATCTGAGTGTGCATGGTGTAATGATAGATTTGTTTCTTTTGTTCCTTTCACATCTCTTTGTTACAAAATAAAATGTTACTTTTTTATAATGACCTATAGATGAAGTGGAAAAAAAACAGATAACACTCGTAACCCTCAAATCTATTTTTTATTCCTCTATATTTTCATATCTAGAACTTGAACCAGATGAAACAGATGGAATCTTTAAATTTATAGAATCTGTTTAATTAAATAAAAATTAATCTTGGGTTACATTGTTTTGTTTATGTTTTGTGAATCTGGAAAAAGTCTACTCGGGGCCGTCTTAACAGCATTATAGGACCCCGGGCAAAGCGGTACACTGAGACGGCTACCTATACAATCACTCGCTGGAATAAAAATGTAAATGTAGATTAAATTAAATATATAGCTAAATTGTATAAGTATTTTCAAAAAAATCAGTGTTTAAACATTAAAAAACATGCTGCACACAGCATACACAAGATTAGCATAGGACTATATGCTCGTGCGCCCCACGGGAAACTGCTCAGCGTGCCCATGCGTTAAGTTGGCACTGAGTCTATTGATACATTTTTAGTATCTGTATATCTACATATATATGGTTCAATGTTATGTACTATTTAATCTTGTTTTCTTTATGTGTGTATGCTAGGTTAAAACTTGAAGAAAGGGGCAATGAAATACAGTGGTACATGTAGCTTTACACCTA
Organism: Gigantidas platifrons; assembly: GCA_002080005.1. NCBI lineage: Eukaryota > Metazoa > Mollusca > Bivalvia > Mytilida > Modiolidae > Gigantidas > Gigantidas platifrons. The sequence continues at coordinate 21,103 of MJUT01050370.1, read as the reverse complement.
CTTTTTTCCCCATTAAATAGTAGCAAGAGAATTTTTATTTCCATTCTGCAAACATATAAACAAAATAACATAAAAGCTGTACACATCAATCTCCATGGGCTTTTGAACCAACAAAATAAACTATAAATAGTTTTAAACACCAGCAATTAGAGATGAAAAATATGTAATAGTTCTACAGCAAAACAAATATATATATTAAAAAAAATGCAATATGCTCAACCTAACAAACCAGGTAGCCTCGTGGAACCTTGCGAAATTAGCAATATTTCATTAAATACTAAATTTGGACTGTCAAGCTACCAAAAGAAACATAATAATGTGAAAAAATTAGATATAGCTTTGTAGCAATCCGATATTTTACAAACTATCCAAGTACCATAGCATATCTGCTATATAATATTTCCATTTGATTTGACAATTTCTGAGAAAAAGTATAAAACAAAAATATGGACAACAGATGACAGACAGTCATGATAATGCATCATTTAGCCTTTTTGGGCCAGTTCAGCTAAAAATCAGTAAACTTTCTTAATTTCAAATTTTTCAAACATCATAAAAATATTCAAATATTTCAAGCACATTTTGTTTTTACTTTATTATAAGAAGATGGGTTATGAAGATCAATCTGTTTCATCAATAGATCAATATGTACATGTATAGCATGTTTTGCATTTTACCTTGATCATGGTTTGATGTCCATTTATCATACCCTTAATATATCACCAAGATGATTGAATGCATAACAATGAACTTAGCTCAGTGCAGAGACAGTTAATATGATACTCAGCTACTGAACTAAATCCAATGAAAATGCTGATATATGCTGTATATATGCCTACAAAATATATTGTCAAAACATACAAGGACTAAATAACACTGAAGTTTATTTGACCTCTCTATTAGTACTCAAAATCACACAATTGCAGGATAAATTCATCATGCTACAATTGGGTTTTATTTAAAAAAAAAGAAATAACAGTACAGTGTACAATGTATACATAACCAGGTATGTCTTATAAGAAAAAAAATAAATACCGGTATCAATGCTTAAATACATGCTTAATTATGTAAAGGTTTAATTTACTGAACATGTTTTGGCATAACTAAATAAACTACAATATATTACAAGGAATTAAGCATCTGTCCTAATATGTCTCAATAAAAATTTCTTTGATCAAAATGTGATATTGTAGCACAACCAGATCACCCACCTTTAATTAAAACTTGGATTTAAATTACAATGTAGATAATAGTTTCATTTCAGTTTTTGGTTTTATGGTTTTATGTACATTTTTGTATTTACTGTGTGAACCATGAATTTTGTTAGCTAGTGAAAAGACAAACTGGATTTAGAGAATAATTAACTTGTGTCAGATTAGTTTTTGCCCATTGTTTATTTCATCAAATCTGTGTAAATTAATGTTGACCAAAACAAACTTCAGATGTTTAAATGTTTATCCTCCCCAGTCACTTGACAGGTTTTTTTTTAGGAAAAAAAAACCCTCTGAAAAGGGATGTTATTCTCTGATAATACATAAATATATTTTGGTTGTCAATTATTACACATTGGGATTTGGTCCTACACAAGTATTCAGAATTGACAATTTGCATTTCCAAGCCAAGGTGTTATGGAGATTGTAAAGAAAACAAATGTAAATTCTAAAAATAAACAAGACCCCAACCCATCAAGATATATTTTGTATAAAGATTCAAAAACTTTTAATGGTTTTCATCAAAACTTCAAAAAAAATTATAGTCATTACATTGATTATTTCTCTATAGTATAAATTGTGTTCAACAACTTGCAAAACAAAGGGGGGGGTCTGATTAACTTGTGTCTGTGGCAAAATTAGATACTGCATCATCAAACATCTCGATCTTTACAAGAAAAATCACGAAAATGTCGGTATTAACAAGATAGAGTACTAGGCTTAAGTATTCTATTTTGATTCTCCATGTGCTTTCTTCAAGTTTGGTAAGTACGACAACACCCCCCCCCTTTTTTTGTGCTTCAGGAGATTGTCATTATTAATTTAAAACTAAGATTTACCTCTCAGCATCATTTGTCTTCAACTGACGATGGGTACATTTTCCTTTTTTGTGAAATTCTGCTACATAAGTATCATATTGATGGTAAACATGTGCGTGTATCATTCTCGTATAATTTGTCAACAAACAAGCTTTTTGGCGATGAAGATTTCCAAATATGGGCATTGAAGGGGTGGAGCTTAGCAAGACTGACAAGACTAAAAATCATATATTACAATCGACGTATTCAAAATGACGATATATTCACAATCTGTATAGTCAATAGATATATTTGTTAATCTTACTGTCACAAAACGAACAAGGAATAAGTGCATTAGATCTGCAGAAACACATTTTTTCTTCGGACAGTTCACCCATGAAGAGTACGTTTCCATGGATGCAACGTCATGACATAAACTATTACAAAGGGGAGCAACTCGTATGAAACAAACCGACGTGAAACAGCCTTAACACACCCGCGAAACTCACAATTATTATTCACCAGGTGAGAATACTGAATTATATTCATTTACTACAGGTGTGTTTTAAAAGCATTAAGTAATTATAAAAACTGAACAACTTATCATTAACTGTATCAAAAAGATAAAAAAATATAAAAAAATAGCAAACAACCCAGGTTAATGAAATGTTGTTGTGATAATGGAAGCGTATCATTTGTTCTTTATTTTCAAATACTGTCCAAGTTAAAGTCATGTTTAAGCAATATTTTGTACATGTTATAACATGTACAAGCTACTTTTGTACATGTTATAACCTGTATTTTTGGATTGTTCAAGTCATAACGTATACAGTTTGCTTGCACATGTTGTAACTTGTACAAAATTGCAACATGTAAACGACATATACACTGAATCATGTACAATGCATATAGTGGCTCTGAAGGTGACCTGAAAAAAAGTATCCTTTATGAACATATGCCCTTTATATATAGGGTAACAATATATGCACTGTTCATAAATAGAAAAAAATGGGACTACTCTTTATACACAGTGATTTCCTACGATACGATACGATATTCTAGAGATTGTGGTTGCTATCAGAAATTCCTGGATAGAGGGTTGCTGCTAATAAGGAAGCTACCGAACCAACGGTTCCTCTTAGTGCAGTTGAAGTCATCACTTCTAAATTGTTACGGTCACCACCATGACTTTGTTGACCGTTATTGAATGTCTGTGTCACCAATGACCACGGATATGGTCCATTTGTCGTAAACACTTCCCGGACCTTTCCTCATGTATGACTTATCACCGGGCTTGTAACTAGACTAACACGACGGGTGTCACTGGTGGAGCAGGAACTGATTCCCATTCCCGAGCACTTGAGTGCCCCTCGTTTTTCAGTCGGGTTCGTGTTTATATGTATGTTGTGTAGATCGTTGTTTGTCCTTACGTATTTTTGCCAGTGTGTTGTCTGTTCTTCTTTGATATACGGATTATGATTGCCCCTTTTGGTATCTTCAAACGCTTCTTGCTTTCTTGCTATATATATAAACGTCTGGGAAATTTGTGTTATAGTTTTTATGTATATATATATATA
>MJUT01050370.1:0-14226 GCA_002080005.1 Gigantidas platifrons | reverse complement strand
TACAACCGACGAAAGCTGGTTCCACTACTATGACCAATCTAGACCAAGTGATACTACAGTAAGATAATGCACCAGCACATACTTCCCAAACAACTCAAATATAACTATATTTACTTGGATTTGAACGGGAACTACGTCGAGAAAGGTTAACTTGTACTACTGTTGACGTCGTTGCACGTCAGGAATTGTTGTCGCGTTTCTCTGGGTTTGAGTTTCTATTTATTTTTAAATTGACGGAAATAAGATTATTTAAGCATGTACTGTGATAAAATTTTGTACAATTAATCAGTAATTCATGTGATTAATTATATCCTAGTTTCAATTATTTCGGACATGTCAGTCAGATTTTATTGAGATAATCCACGAACTGTACGGACAACACAATAGTACACATATATTGTGATTATGATATATATGGTAATTATGATACCTGTCTCGTATTTGTGAATAATCATGCCTGAACTCGAAACCTTTCACGTATTTTAGTTTCATAGTCCGACGTTGTCCACATTAGTACGAATACGAGGTCACATTGCTAAACAAAACCAAATTAACCTTCATCGTCAACTTATATTCTTTGCGAAATTTTGAAACACTATTAGGAAGATATTCCTTTGGTAATTATGATACCTGTCCTCAATAATGGAAATATTTGACGGGTAGATCCCTTTTAATTACGCCTATATCACTCTCCTTAAAAATAAAATATTTTCGTTTCTGATTAAAAAGTCGTGTTAATAAAATACCAATAGTTGATTGATAAAACCTGTGACAGGAATGTGGTACAATGGACTCATTTGTACAATTTAGTAAACTGTTTGAATTTTGAAAATCCATGCACCCATAATGCAGTGCACATGCAACCCAGGGGCGCATTACAGCATATAATATTAATGAATTTCGTTGGAAAAACATCCATGTAGCTTGAACTTCTACATAATTACTAAATATACACGGATCTTCCTTTAAAACTGCAAATGTATGTTTACTGGTACGGGATGTTATAGAACTCCTTCCTCCTCCCATAATCTGAAGTCCATGTTTTCTGGTATCTTTGACAACTGTTTATAAGCCATATTGCTTTCCATTATATCGTACAGACGCATCATTCCATATTACAAATTTATATTCTCTAAGTATTAGTTGTATGATGATAGGTTTCCATGTGTATCCTTTAAGATATTTTACATGTTCAGGGTATTGGTCCTTACTTCACATTTACAATATTTGTGCATTGCTAGCAGTTGGAGCTTGGTCAAACCTAAGTCGTAAACTATCAGCTTTAGTTTGGGGTAAGCATACAATAATTGTTGATGAATATCTTTTATCAAACCCTGTGACTCTCCATAATGGTTGTCTCACACTGCAGTCACTACAACTTGTGGATGCCTATTGGTCTCTTTCTGTGAAGATAACATTTCAATTCCTTCATTATCAAGGCTTAAGATCTTCATATATGATTCAGAAACATTGAAAGTATAATGTTCGACTACAGCTAAATTGTCGGCGAACGTTTGATAAACTCGCCACATGAAGTATTGTCTCTGTATATCTGATGTATATTCCTATCTGTGCGTATTGTCCAGTATATTAGACAGATATTCGATATCAGGAGTAAGCTCCCTTTGATAATTGTTCTGGGTCTTATGGAGGACTTTAGCATCATACTAGTATACCTCTATCACCTTTTAAATTTAGATAATATAAATAGAAAATTAATGAATAACCATCGTAGGCACATATAGTGGGAATACGAAAATTAAACTACCCAGTTAGCAATAGTGCCATCTCTGCAAATAAGGAGAATGCGTACTGTGACATTAGAATGTTTTAAAATATTTCATAGACTGTCTCCTCCATGATTAAATGAATTAGTTGTTGCAAAAATTAGTAATTATATCTTTAGATATTCTAATATTGTAGAGGTACCTAGAGTAAAGATAACTACATATGGTAATAATTATTTTGAATATACAGCTGCTGTTTCATGGAATGACCTACCTGATGAATTTTGAAAAATGACCAGTTTTTGCAAATTTAAAAACATTTTACAATCAGGAAATGGCAATGAATGAAAATGTAATCCATGTAAACAATTTTAACATCATTTATATTTTTTTTTGTATATTATTAATATTTAATTTTAGCAGTACGGCATGCTTTTACCTCATACACCAGCCCCATGTTTTATATCATAAGCTTTTATTAATGTGCTTGATTAACTATTTTTACTGTTCGTATATACCTGTCTGTGCTATATGTGTGCTTTAACGTGTTTGCTTTATGTTGCTTCTCTGGGTGCTTTTATTTAAATAATCAATTTGTATACATGCCTCTGTTCTTTTTATCTGTTATTTATGTTTGTGTTATGTATGTCGGTCAAAAGACTACTAGAAGGTGTGTTGTATTGCTATTTTAACATGACTATCAATAAAACCTATCTTATCTTATCTTATCTTAGTGAGATTTATCTTATTTTTAAATACTAAACTGTAATACATACGGAATATGTATATCTTTATATAACAATAATAGTAGAGAAACGTTATAAGACGTAAATTGAGCAGTAATATAATCGTAATAAAAATGGAGAAAAAAGCCCACAATGACTATACAAAATCCAATAGAACTATCGTAGAAACAAATTCAAAATGGTATAATGGGATACAAACTATTATTGCCATGCTCTCAAGCTACTCAACCAAGTCTACGCTGCTTCTAGGTTGAGGTCATCGTTACATAAAGTATACGGTCGTCGTCAAAATCTGGTTAACCGCAACGAAAGATCAACATATCAAATGACAATAGATCTTTTATATTTTACGTAGATGTTCTCTTTCCTCTATCACTGGCAATAATTGTATCGCAATGGACTGTATTATGAGTAACACGGTGAGTGTCTTATAAGAAGTATGAACTGTTTACCGTTCGCGAGCACCTTAGTTCACCCCGATGTTATGTTGGGGTTTGTGTTGCTAAACCATTTAGTTTTTGTGATGTCCTATTTTGTGTCTTCGCGTTCAGATTTCTGTGATGTGATGTCCGTTACGAATTCTGCATAGAAACGATGTTCAGGTCGTGTTACCTTCAGCTGTTTGTAGGACAGTTCATGGCTTATTTAAGTTAATTGTGTTTGTTTGCCTATTCTGGTGTCCAATGCATAATATATTACCTCTACCTGGTACTGACTAAATAATACAACATATACTTACGTATGATGTTTTCTTATATCCACGACTTAGTAATAATTTCTCAGTTTTTCTCAATATGAATAAAACAAAGCTATTGTTCTTCCACATTTCTCGCTATCTCGCGAAAAAATGTCACTACCTTCAAAATTTATCCAAGCAGAACAAATATTGATTGTGTGTCAGTAATGCACAGTGATTTACTGAACATCATTTTATATGACATGCATGGATCAACTAGTGTTTAAACAACTCTACACAACCTTTTTAAAGACAACTAATTGCATTGCACTACATTTTGCTGTAATCAATCTACTAGGTTAACTAGTTTTCTTTGTTGCGTTTTTGTTTTATTTATCTTCGCCCGGTGACTTGTGTACACGATATGGCCAGTGTCTCTTGATTGGCCATTCGGTTTTCTCTAACGTTTATATATTGTAATCCGTAACAGGATTTTTGAACTGTCATATAGCATTCTATTGTTGGTTAGGAATGCATGCTAAACAAAAGTTTCAATATATCAAATGGGTAATGAGAAGCATTACGTCGATGATCGACATACAATATATAGGCCAAATGAAAAAGGACAAGCAATTATCAATAAAACACTACATAGCAAACTAAAGATTGAGAAACATTGAGCGCCATTAAATTGGTGATGAACTAAAGTGTTTCGGAAAGGTAAATTGTCCCTGTTTCCTTCATCAATGTCACCTGTCTGTGATTAACGGCTTTTTTACTGATTTGGAATCATTAAACTTTTAATATCACATATAAGGTTAAAGGAAATTGATGAAGTTAATGTACTATGTAAATGTAAATAAGTCACTATTAACAGTTTTTTATCATCACAACTACAGTAATAAGTCACTGTTAGCAGTTTTTACCTCACCAAAACAGTTACAAGTCACTATTCACCGTTTTTACCTCATCACAACTACAATTATAAGTCACTATTCAAAGTTTTTCCTCATCACAACTACACTTATCAGTCACTGTTCACAGTTTTTACCCCATCACAACTACAGTTATTAGTCACTATTCACAGTGTTTATCTCATCACAACTACAGTTATTAGTCACTATTCAAAGTTTTTGCTGATCACAACTACAGTTATACGTCACTATTCACAGTTTTTCCCTCATCGCAAGTACAGTTATTAGTCATTATTCACAGTATTTATCTCATCACAACTAGAATAATAAGTCAATATTCACAGTTTTTATTTCATCACGACTACTGCTATGAATGACTATTCACAGCTTTGTCTCATCACAACTACAGTAATAAACCATTATTCACAGTTTTTACCTGATGATAACTACAGTTATAAGTCACTGTTCACATATTTTTTCTCATCACAACTATAGTTATAAGTCATTATTCACAGTGTTTACCTCATCACAACTACAGTTACAAGTCACTATTCACAGTGTTTACCTCATCATAACTACAGTTATAAGTCATTGTTCACAGTTTGTACCTCATCACTACAGTTATAAGTCACTATTCACAGTTTTTATGCAATGTATGAAAAATACATTTAACTGTGGATCACAACGATACAGCACAACGTCCACCGGTATGTCTTAAATCCAAACAACGCCTGTTCGTCATGCTGTGGTATGCACGGCCTGTTTAGGTACAAGAAATTGGCCCATTTTCATCACTAAACAATTTTTGCGAATGTCAAAGCTGTAAGGTTATATTTAGCACAACACATATCGTAAAAAGTGATCTTGTCATAGTTCATCATAGCGTATTACAAATACAAGAACCTTCCCATAAAACATCATCACAGATATAGGTGTTTCCTTCCTGGGAATCTGTGTGTTTAACCAATAAACGGTATCAACAATCAACATGGATAAATAAATTCGATTGGACAAAGATTTATCGTAGAGACTCCGAAAGAAACGGTCCCTATGGCGAAATAATTCCAAGAAATATTATAGGGCCAAAAACTATTCGTCGGTCTTTGCAAGAAAATCTAAAAGTGCCATCTGGATTGTCAGCCATTGCAAGGTTAACTCAAAACGAATAGCATATGTTAAAAACATGAGTAGATACATAGGTATAGATATACGCGGCAAGTGTGGTAAACATACATGAAATGATAACTAAGACTGTACAAAACAACTAAGTGGTTCATATAAATTATATTTAGCATTTGAACATTCTTTGTGCAAGGAATACACTACCAAAAAAACTGTTATCTGCTTCAGGAATATATTAGTATAATAACCGTGGTAAGAGGAGCTCCTGATACAGTTAGCATTGTACCTAGTAATGCATACATATCTACTTCAGACTTCAATACTCCTAAATCGTTAGCTCTATATCTAAGGAGGGTAGCATCAAAAGAAACGTTGTATTTATCATTTTCTAAAGAAAAAGACCAATTTGGTGTACGGAATATAATGTTATATAATTATGGAACGTTTCTTTGTGTAAACAATTAAACAATAATTACACTCGCCAGACACCGCTCGATATAAATGATTTGTATTCTAACAAGTACGTTTCTGTTACTGATATGTAACTATATTTGATGTAAGATTATTTAAAGTACAATAAAACATATACGAAAGCTAACATTATAAACTTTCCTGACGTTTTCCAGACAAACTTGAATGCAAAGAAGCTGGAGTACCCGGATAGAACCGCCGATCATGGGCAAGCAACTGGTAAACTGTATCACTTGCGGATGCGAGCCGAGTGCGCCCTTTTTGTAATCTACAAAGCAGGGCGCGAAACCACGCCGTATTGGTGATATGCTTGTATGAGTTGTTAGGTTCGTCCTTCAACTTATTACGGCCATTCTTGATGATATTCGTTGGTTATGCTTTACACTATTATATTTTTGCTGAATTGTGTCCATTTTTAAGATATACTGAAACGGTATGTTTACATCCCTGTTCTATTTTCTTGTTACTGAATTTCTACATGAAACATTTAGTAGCTCTTTTTAATCTGCAAAACATCGATCATGCTTATCAACGAAAAGGTAGTATACTAATGCCATGGAGTTTAAATCAGAATGTGTATTATAGTGTTTCATTAAAAAACAAATGAAACGTAAGCGCACATGTATATAGTATTTTGTTACATAGAAACTTATTAAGGTTATTAAGGTTAGTAATGTTAAATATTGTTGCGGCTTATTCATATATAATGGGGCCGTCGTGGTCTTGATCGTATGGCAGTTGGATTTACTACTACCTATGCAATAAGTGTATATCACCACTGATGTTGCGAGTTCGAATCTCGATCAGGGCGAGGTATACAACAATATGATGATAAAGTTTGTCAGTGAATTGTGACAGGTCGGTGGTTTTCTCCTGGTACAGCGGGATCTTCCACCAATAAAGCTGACTGCCATGATTTATCTGAAATATTGCTGAAAGTGGCGTTAAGAACCATCAAACACACAAACAAGCATTAATCATATATAAATATAAACAATGTACATGTTCTATTTAACAATATGCAACGGATAATTTGATGTATATGTAAATACGTTAAAGTATTGAGGATAGTTTATAAAATGTCACAACGCAAGTACAAATAATTCAAAGGGATAGTATGTAATTTCAAAAGACTTTATCAAGCAGAAATAAAGGAACCATATCGACAGACAGATAAGGTAATGGTTTAAAGACAAGAAGGTCGAAAACAAAAACAAGGTCAACAAAGCACTAAGCAGCAAATTAAACATTGAGCAATACGAATCCCACTGACAAGTGATAAATGGAAAGGTATTGAATATGTTTCAAAGGGCCAATTCTACCATTTCAATCAAGAAAGAACAAATATAGTTAAATTATATATGTGTTCCTTCAGATGAGATTCAGTAATATGACGGGGTCTCCATGTGGAGCAGAGAGAGCTTACCCTTCTAGAGCACATCCCCTCGTTTTAGTTCTTGCATCTCGATCTTCAGTTTTCAATGTAATGTTCTGTAGATCATTGTTTGTCCTCTTTCTAGGAGCCTCCGTATTGTCTGTCCTAAGAATTACTACTCTGGTTACCTCATTGGTACTGTTCTTGGAGTAAACCGAACAAACGATTAAGAGTGGACAGTCCAAAGCCACAGGCAACATTGGGCACTATATATTGAACGCATTTAAAAAGATTAGCAACACGAAACTTATCAAAACCCAGGGTTAAACCTGGTACTCGTAAAGGAAAATCAGTTTCTTGTTCTTATAAGAGACCCATCGTGTTTCTCGTAGTAAAGTGCGTATATAATACATTGCTTTATGTGGATATCTTCGTATATTAATATGTCGCTTTAAGCTGTTCAATGAGACATGTTCGTTGTATTTGTCGTTGAATTTTGATCTTGAATGTGCAGATCAGTTTCGTTTGTTGATTGCAAAAGAACGAAAATGAGCTTGAGATAAGAACGACAAATTGTTAAGCAATTATGTCTGAATGATTTAAAAAGTATCACGGTATGTTAAATAATGGTAGTATCCTTAATCAAAAGAAAACTTCAACAGTGATTGTCAACAATTTCAAAAATAACAACATACCGAACAAATACACCTCACTTCAAATCATTGAACGCAACAAAGATACAATACATTTGCCGATGTTAGTCCATGTTTTAGAACACACAAACCGCTTAATATGTCTCATTCCATCATGTTGATTGGGTCACCGATGGTGATACAGATATAAACATGCTATAAAAACCTGCATATATTCATTGTCACTCAAAAACCCACTTACTATCGCTAAAATATATGACAACTTCAATAGCAGGGTCAATGAATGCTTGTAAATGACCGATCACTAAGATTGCAATCATCACGGACATTAATCCCCGAGGTTATCATCTTCCCAGAAATAAATGTCTTAGCATTGGCATGATAAAACCCAAAACAAGGTTCATCTGACTAAGGAATGCTATGCAATTGATGACGTCCGATGAGGTGAATACAAGGAGTGATCAACCATTGGCATCCGAGGGGAATATCATGTTCCATTGGTTGATCAATCCTTGTATTGAACGAAATTGAAAGTCATTAACTATTTTATTTTATGAAATAAATCAAATTTGAATTAACACCAATCAACGCCGACTTTGTTCCCAAGACACCCCTGTCTGTCCAACGTTTGTCATTATTAATTTACCTTTGTACCGAAAGTAATTAGTAAGAACGCATCTGATTATGATTATTTATATGTATTCCACAATGATACTTTCGGTATTTTAGGTACAAAATTGAGAATGACAAGAATAAGCTATTTAGCAAAATTACGTAAGTTTTCATGTTTACTTATATTCTTTTTAAAGTGTAATATCAGTTATGTCAAAAGAGTATATCGAATTATATTTATTTATTTATAAGTCTGGTACAGCTAAGGAAAGTATACTAATATGTACAGCAAATTATGTGATAATGAATTAAAATTTATATTATGATGTACATCTTAAGTTAAATTAAAAGTACGATCTACATTTACTCTAAGCTGTAAAAATCATGTGATCAGAAACATAACTAGTTTTACTGTACAATTTTTTGTTGAAGTACCTTTACCAAACCAGAAAATTGATCAGCCATGGTATTTTTTTCTTTAATGAAACATGCGATCATGAATTTAATTCTTTATTTTCTTCTTGTGTTTGTAATGGTACTGTTATGTATTTGAGTTCGGGATCGTCGATGTTCCTTTTAGGTTGTTCGTTCTATAATTATTGTTTGAGGTCAGCAGAGGTTTTATTAGTCTAAGCCGAAATTCTACTAATTTCCACGATTTGTGGTGCCAAACAGGACCCACGTTATTGACAAGGCGAGTCAGGCATCACAGTACTTTTTTTCTCAATTATTCAGCTGATTTTGTTCCTGTTGTTCTCCAAGTATGCACTGTATATATGCATATATATTTAAGCTTTCATCACATACGCTGTGCATTGTACATTATGAATAAAAAGTTTAAATAGTGATGCTGAACAATTCCAGCAAAACAAACAATCACCTCTCATCTCAAATAATTGAGCACAAGCAATAACCACCACATATGACGTTGGATCCCCAGGTTCTGGCTGTAACACATGTGGCTGTAGATAGTTACGCACATGTGGGGTTAAACAGGATAGTGAAATATCATGATACTAAAGATAAAAACAAAGATGAAATCCTGCACATATTCCTTTCCACTCAAAATACAGCATGCTATCACAAAAATATACGACATCATAAACATGACCAATGTAACAGCATCGTCACTGAATGCGTGTACTAATTAACTACTAGCTAGAAAGGTATACTATTTTAGTTAGTTACCATTGCCCTTTAGACAAGAAATTCATAACTGACACTACTACCAGATGTATCTTCAATTAGTCATAATATACAATTATATTCATATTTTGAGGCCAATGCGAGTTTTTATGGACCTTAAAACGATATTCATCGAAGCTTTTAGGCTGAGGTGAATGTTGATATCTAAGGTCCATAATAACTCGTATTGATCGATACAAAAGACTGTAATTGTTTTATTACATTAAAATGAAAAGTGAAAGTGAAACCAGGTCAACATGAAATTAATCACTTCATTATGACGTCATACATAATGCAATGGGAAGTGAAAGTGAAAGCTGTTAATTTGAGTTTTAATCAAATCATATCAAATTTTTATAAATGTCAGATGACAGCATGATAGCCAATACAATTGTTTAAATAAAATCATTATGCAATAAATATATGCATCACATATTTTATTGAAATAACGCCGAATTTGCATGTGTAATAAAAGCATAATTTGCAGCGTGTTATTTGTCTCTGGAACAAACACATTTTTAAGAGGACAATGGCATGTTATCTGCCCTCTTGTGAAGGGCAATAACATGTTGTCTGTCCTGGGAAAATATGTGATAAATAGATTAATACATAACCTTTTTCAAATTTCCCTTGTTATCAGCCTACGATAGCGAGGTCTCGTGCTGATAACAAGAGCAATATAAAAAAGGCCATATATTAATCTATAATTATTACACAATGACCATATATATCAATACTTTAACTTAACAATGTCTAGAGGTCAATATATTCTATTATTCCACTCAATAATATTTATTCTACTTATATAGACATTTGATTGGTCGAAACAATTCCACGTGGTATTTAGTAAAGCATCGTATTTACTCTCAACAGTATCGTATTTCCCTTATTCGAAATCTCAAGATTTAACGCCAGTTATCGCGGTTTGGTCATATAACAGTATTTCATGTTAGTAAAGATAACTCCAGAGATGTTCCGAAGTAATAGTTTGTAAGCAAAGATGGCAAAAACAGTTCATTTGGCAGACGACAGTGAAATTTAAGAACTTTCGTTAAACAATGACTCAATTAATACCAAGTATGCAATAAACTATTCAGAATTCACCAAAGCGTGGGCCTGGTGGAATAAAATATTAATTTCCGTTGCATAAGGGGGATATGCAAATTTGTTCACCCTCGAAATAGTCATATTTCCTTCGAGCGGTGCCCTCGAGAAATATGACTTTTCTCGGGTCAACAAATCTTCATATCTCCCTTATGCAAGAGAAATACATGTATGATATTCACCGGGAGACGTCATAAACATTATATTATGTGTAATAAAACAATTACAGGCTTTTGTATCAGTTAATATGAGTTTTTAATTTACCTGCAAAACCAATATACATTTATTGCATGCTGGTGAGGGAAATATGAAAATTTATTTTACAGATAACTAACAACTCATATTCATTTCTACAAATGTCTGTGCTTGTATAATATAACAATCAATATATTTGTGGTTGAACAAATTATTGTTTTATTATTTCAGTCTTGGCCATAGCATTATTATGGACAACCATTGTTGTCATCCGGTACTTTGATGAAGATGCTAAAACATATATACATGTCCTGTTTAAAACTAATAATATTTCATCTCTGAAGCCGCCAAATCCTGTGTCCATGGAATATAATAAGCGTATACTTTGTCTTTATCAAGGGGGTGGGTTAGGTAATAATATGTTTCAATATGCTTCCATGTATCAGATAGCAAAATCAAAAGGTATGAGATTTGTCGTTCCTGTTGATCTTGACCTGCTAAAGCTCTTCAAATTAAATGCAACAGATATAGACCACAGTGGATATCTGTGTGATTCAAAACGTGTGTACACACGACCAGAAAAACAGTGTTGTGCTTTTGATAAAAACTTGATAGACTTTGACAACACGTCTGTGATAAGACTGATTTGGAATGTTGCTTCACATTATTATTTTGATAAATTTAGTAGTGATATTCGGAGACAATATACATTCGTCCAACGTATACAAGTCAAATCCCAAACCATATTAAATAAGATATATGATAAACATCAGATAACGTGTAGAGAGAAAGTGACATTAATAGGTGTTCATGTTCGCCGTGAGAACTACGTTGACCACCCGCAGGGATATAATTTCGCTACAAAGGAGTACTTACACCGAGCTGTCAATTGGTTCCAATCTAGCTATTCAAATATACATTTCATAGCAGCATCAAACGGAATGCAATGGACAAAACTAAACTTACAATGAAATATATCAGTCAGTTATTTAGAGGGAAATACACCTATGGTTGACATGGCAGTGCTAAGTTCGTGTGATCACATGATTTCTACTGTCAGTACCTTCAGCTGGTGGTGTGCTTGGTTAACCGGTGGTAATGTGACGTACTATAAATGGCCGACCAATGAAGGAACCCCGCTACGCCAACATTTCAGCAAAGATTACATGGATTTTTTTTTTATTCTGACTGGGTCGGGGTATGAATTGTACAATGTGGGAACTTAAACGTATGCTTTAAAAAGTGCAATTTTGTTATCATTAGACATGTGAGTTTTAGGAATTTGACAAATTTAGTGTAATAAAATGAGTGAGTGAGTAATTGTTGTGTCAACAATTGTCCAGCTATATCATGGCGAGAACAAGTTTTTTTTTTCCATTGAGATGATGATGGGATCCGCGTTGTTATACACGAACGCGCTGAGTTGGGTTTTATAGTGCTAGCTCACTTTAGAAGAGTTTGAAGATACTAAAGGTGCAATCAGAATCCTTATATCGAAGAAGAATAGACAACATAATGGCCAAAAGAAAAAGTAAAAAAGGACAAACAACGATCTACAAAACATACATATAAAACTAAGGAGCAGTAAGACGAACCTCACTGAAGCCCGGGGTGAACTCAGGTGCTCCAGAAGGGTCGGCAGTTCCTGTTCCACTAGTGGCACCCGTCGTTTGTTAAACTAGTTGCAAACCCGGTCGTGAATGAGAAAATGACTGGGAAGTATTTACGACAAGTGGTTCATATTCGTTGTAATTTGTAACACAGATATTCTATAGCCGCCACCCAGGCAATGGTGCCGACCGTAGCAATTATAAACGCAATTGAATGAGAGATACAAATATCACAAAGAAAAGCAAAAGGTAACGAAGTAAAATGTAAAACATAATTCCACACTCTCGGAACGATTGCAAGATACCACACTGTCGGAAACATTCAAAAATACCACACTGTCGGAACAATTCCAAAACACCACACTGTTGGAACAATTCCAAAATACAACACTGTCGGCATAATCCAAAATGCCATATCAAAATTGGTACGCCTAACACATATATACATGACTGCGGAATTTATTGGCTTGGTACAGGTACTTATATAACCCTGGCTCTGTGTGTGAAGTGGTCTACCATGAGCAATTTTAAGATCAGGCCATAATGACTTTAGCTCAGTAATTATGTTGGCTGTAAATTCGCGTCCATTGTCACTTTGTATAATCATCGGAGCTACTAATATAAGAAAAATTTAAAAACAGATTGCATACCTCTGAAGCTGTTTTTGATTTCAATGGACGCAAAATACTGAATTTGGTAAAGTGGTCTTGGTAATATATCGCTCACTTATAACTACTTATAGTCAACTTGTCCTCTTGAACTAAAATCAGACAACCTGACTGGTTTGATGACTATTTTAAGCTCAGAACTTATTTTTCTTTAGAGCACAGTGTTCACAACGACCGACCCTGGACAAGCAACTGACAAGCTTTACCACTTGCGGCGGCGAGTCGAGTGTACCCTTTTTGTAATTTACAAAGCTGGACGCGAACCCACACCGCGTTGGTGATAGGCGTGTATGGGTTAGAACCAACGACCTAACTCATTGAGCCACCCGGGCCCCGAAAATTTGAAGAAATGATAATCTTACTGTAATTTCAAGTTAAGATTTCCCGGCGTTTTTTAGATAAAATTAATTGTGACAGTGTCATGCCATTTGAATTACATGTACAGGCCAATGTGAAATATAAAAATATAAGCCGTTTTGTTATTTGTACTGTTTAATATCATGTACTATATGTACTATATAAGCAGATTGTAAACTATCATGGATGTACTATAAAGGACCACTGGGAAATGGACATACACGCAAAATTAAACAAGGGTTTACTAAGCATATTATACAAGCCAGAGAGAAATATTGGTTTTCATTGGATCACGTCCTATATATTATATTAGTCCATTGCAGGTGTCGAATATAACTTTGATGTACCACATAGGGTTACTGAGATATTGATCCAAATGCAAAGTTTTACCAGAGTCTCACAGGCAAACATTATATAGGTCAGAATGGCATTGTTGTTTGAACATGTTCTACTTATAAAACAAAGACGGACTGTATCAACATAACACTCACCATCGGATGTTTTTCTCATTTTCAAGGTTTCCAGCTGTCAATATATCATACTGCTTCAGCAGGATTCTTTCTTTGCCAGAAGGTTTAGTTGCATCTTTTGCCTGCTTAACACCTCCTATTAAAGTTTATATCCTCTCCTTTGAAAGCAGGTTATTGTTTGCAGATGAATTTTTCGTCGACATATCAAGAATTTCATCGTAAAATATATCTTGGGTATCCATTTGTATCTTAACTCTTTACTACTATGAAAGTAAATTTATTGCCTTCTGAGTAGAAAGTCACAATTATTATTCACCAGGTGAGAATACTGAATTATATTC
>MJUT01050346.1:22162-37266 GCA_002080005.1 Gigantidas platifrons | reverse complement strand
TCTGTCACATGTGCTCATATTACTTGAGAATGATATTTGTCCATTAGATATTGGTTCACAGTCGACCATTATTTCCCTGTTATGTCTTATGATGGTTGTGTACACTCTCTTGTAGAACTATTATAATACATAAGACAAATTCAGAGCCAACAAGTATTTGCTCTTACCCTTTAATGTCGCGTGTTTAGAGGAGAAGCAACAAATACCATTTTATAGTCTGGTTTGGAGAGCATGCTAACCATAACACCACCGATTTGGCTTAGTGGTGATCGGTTCTGACTGCATAGCTAGACGTGAACAATATTTACGTGTGTCATGACTATACATATATCGTAGTATTTATCACTTCAAATAGAAAAAAACCGCATCGGTAGCGTAAAGGTTAGAGTGCTCGCCTCGAGTGCGGTAGATCGTGGATTCAAGCCCCGATCGGGTCAAACCAAAGACTATGAAATTGGTAATTGTTGTTTTAAGCATTAAGGAGAAAGAGCAAAGACTGGTTTACTAGGAATAAGAATACTGTGTCCGAGTGGAGCGATATGTCAGCCCGCGGAATGTTGTTTCAGTGAACTAGCACTATCGGCGTGTTGGTCTAGTACAAAGCGGACCTCATCTAAGGAGAGAATGAAATAATCATAAAGTATTAGTCAAGTAATAATATCATAGTTGAACTTACTGCACGTCTTTCCCGATGTCTTTGCAAACTTTTCCATGGAAACTGTGTTGATCGTCTTTTACGAACATGTGGAATTGCATGACATGTTTTTACTCCAACTCGGTCAGTAGTTTTATCCCGTATGCATGTTACTGCTGAATCAGGTGAACATTGAAATATACCTTCAGCAGTAATATATTTTGGACAGTTACACACCTTGTCATTAACATCCCAGAGATCAATAACCTCATCGTGTGCGAGCAAAAACAAGTTATCTTTATCTGCTGCTACTCTAAGAAAGACGGATATAAAATAACAAATAACTATAAGTATCATGGGAATAGTTGTCGTAAATACAGTGAGGTTAATCATGCCACATCTTTGTTTATAAGGGTTCGTGTGACTCAATTATTTAGGTAGTAGGATTACCTAACAACACAAACAAGTCTATCACCAATACGGCGTGAATTCACTCCCGGCTTTGTAAAACCAGGTTGTTTAAAAGTCGTTGGAAGCACGAACATTAAATTATCTAAACATGATAGCATTAATAACCCATGGGAGATGAACCGTAACTTTAATAATATTTACTTTTTTAGAAACTGTAGTTTTCAGTAATAAATATTTCTAATAAATCAGTGGCAAAAGACTGACTACTGGGCAGATGATACCTCGGAGACTAATGACCCAACCACATGAGGTGTGATAGTGATAGTTATAAGCATGTAGATATATAATTTCTTGAATAACTTTTATTGTGTCAACATACTGAAAATTCAAATAATTTAAAGGTATTTTGGGAGCAAGAAACATGCTGTGTTTTGATGAAGATCACAGATTCAGACTTACACTATTCTAGTTTTGACGATTAATGGAATCAGTCCAATCTTTGAAGGCGTTATCTAGATTTTAGCACGGTGTAAAGTCACAGGAATTATTTCCGGGAAAAGGTTCGCGGTATTTCGAGAGATAATTATGCCAAGAAAAAAATATTCGGATGAGTTCTGGACAACTTTATGACTGGCCGGTTCTTAATATGTTAAAACTCTTTATGATATAATACTCGTTTTATAATGAAGTTTCGGAAACTGCCTAAAAATAATATTCTGGAAAAAAATCACTAAAGGATCTTAAATAATCACTTTAACTGTATCATCGTTATATAATCTTATTCCTAATTTTATTCCAGAAGAAATGTTCAATCTCATTTGTATGCAATATTATTGGTTGGTTAGTTGATTTTATTATGTTTAACGCCACTTTCCACAATATTTCAGTTATATCATGGCGGTCAGTTTTATTGGTGGAGGAAACAGGAGTACCCGGAGAAAACCACCGACCTGTCGGACGTCATTGAAAAACTTGATCACACCTCGCCCTGATCGAGATTCGAACTCACAACATCAGTGGTGATAGGCACTGATTGCATAGATCCCATACGATCACGCCCACGATGGCCCCTTGTCCCAACTACTTAATGATCTAATTATTATCATGTTCACATAAATGCGCGAGAAATTTGATTTTGAAAGAGGCTGTAATTACAAACAAAGCATACAACGGTTACAAAGTATAATTGTTTTCTCATATTAAATTATTGGTCACATTAGAATATATACGTGTTATACGTGGCACATGTCGGGTCACTCACATTTCTTTATGCAATTAAAGATTAAATTAAGGTATTCTCGAAAACAAAAAATCACTTTGTAATTGTATCTTTTATGATGGATTTCACACTGACTAGTGTCTGTATATATATATACATATATATATATCATTTAAGTGGTTGTGAATACAGTAATCTGATTGGCTGATCCGCCTGGAGCAACATTGATTATTCTTGATAACATGGGTTGGTATTGTGACGTCGCCAACATATTCATTCGGCAACGACAAATTCAGATAGTCCAATGAGATAATCGGAATTAAAAGCGATGATTCATAAAATTATAATGAATATTTTCAATGTTTGAACATGTTATACTTGTGTAACCTGGTTTTGGAAGTTTACGCTTTTCATAAACCGCTTCGCGGTTATATCGAATACCCTGTTCAAAAATTGAACATATTACTAATGATATTGTTGGGATTTAGATAACAAACATACTTCCACGAATTGCTGAAATCTGTAGGATATAACTGTGTATAATGCTGTCCTGCGCATTCGTGTCGTATTCCTGAAACTGTACTTTGAGAATTGTCTCGATGTCGAAAATCATCTCTACACGTTACACTGAAATATCCACACAAACCACGTGTTTGGTCGAGATCATGTACAGATGGTTTTATGTCAACATTCAGGAATACGTTACCCATAGAGATATCTACTTTTGTGCCAGTTGGGAAATAAATCTGTAGAAAAAAAAATAATGTTACTGGTTTCATTCCGTGTTGTACGAATATTTGTCATATTATAGTTTGGCTTTATGGTTGTATCTCCAGTGAAATAATTACTAAAAAGTAATACAATACAGTAATGGTCAACAATGAAATGCTCCCAAAACTTTTTAATTAATTGGCTTTACAATCTATTGACATATAGCATATCTGATGAAGATTATTTAAGAAACGTGTCGTGCGCACTAAATTAGATATCTACGTTTATTACTATCACTGTGTCGATACATCTGCTGGTGGACTATTAGTCCCCGAGAGTATCAACCGCCAAGTAGTCCATGTTTCGGCACTGACATGGTTTATTAGATATACTAGTATTATTATTGAAATGGATTGTTTCTAAATAATGTAAGTATTATTAACCCTTAAGTTCTCCTTCCTCCTTCAGGATCAGGTGACCTTAGCTGATTTTGGCTTTCATGTTTTGGGCCTATGGTTTTATTGCCCTCAAAGATTATACATTTATTTGGCTTTTTTCCAATACCGGTATTTCGACTTATGAAGGTTATTCCAGAAACACTTATTGCCCACTAAATTTGATATCTACGTTTTATTAAGATCACTCTTTTGATACCTCTGCTGGTGGATTATTAGTCCCCGAGTGTATCATCCGCCCAGTAGTCAGTGCTTCGTGGACAACAATCTATTCCCTCTCAATTATATCAAATCTAATTATATGCAATATATGATACACGAAAGACCGATGTTTAAAGGAGAACTACATAGTAAATACTTTACATTTTAATGTAAAAGTTAACTTCAAATATTCATCAGAATAATTTCTTAGATCTCTGGTTTGTTTTTAGATGAATAAAAATCAGATTTGACACTGTAATGCTTATTATTTTTAAATAAATGCACCTTCATTTTACATTTTATATCAGTAACGCCGAATTATTGAAAACAAGATTACTGGAATGAAAAAAGGGAGATAACTATTATAATTAAAGTTATACAAGTAGTTTATATGCATGATACATTTTGTTGTAACTTAATTTATTATGAACCAGTTACTGATAATTTTGTCAACTTACACTATATAATTTTTCATTCTGTTTTAGTTTCCGAACATCTAGTATTTTATCATAGCAAGTGATCAATTCCATACGTTCTGAAGGATTACACTTATCCACAATGAAGACATCTCCACCAGATCTTGCAGCAACTCCACAATTGCAATAATTCCTCTGGTACGGAGGGTTGCAGCTTTTTAATTTAATTTGGACCTAAAATATGTTATCAATCAATTATACAGACAATACAATAAAAAAAAAAGTAAATATACAGTCGATTAAGAGTTATGGTTGTAATGTCTAACGTTACTTTCAGCAATATTTCAGTTATATCATGGCGGTCAGTTTTATTGATGGAGGGAACCGGAATACGCGGAGAAAACCACGACCTGCCGGAAGTCACTGACAAAATTTATCACTTAATGTTGCACCAAATACACGTGCCCATGTGAAGGATTCGAACTCACAACTTCAGTGGTGATAGGCACTGATTACATAAGTAGTTGTAAATCCAACCACTATACGAACAGGACAACGACGACCCCCTTGTTCATTTTGAATGTTTTCGAAGCAACATCAATTATGATTATGAGTGCGTTTTATTTTGGCCAGTCTATTAATCTGACATGACGCTATCAGTCAATAAAACGTATTCCCCTGGGTCAGTCAATAGAACGTATATTGTTTACTTGCCCCGAATATTATGTTTTGCAATGTTTTGACTACGAGCGTACTAATGAAGATTATTCCAGAAACGCGTCGTACACGCTGAATGATATATCTACTTATTCATTTATATCCTGTTACTGGTGTAGGAGACTGGAGTATCCTGAGAAAACCACCGACCTGTTGCAAATAACTGACAAACTTTATCACGTAATGTTGTATCGGGTACACCTCGTCTGAGTGGGATTTGAACGCACAACGTTAGTGGTGATTTATTAAGTGGTACCACTGACTATATATAGCAAAATTTATGCAGTCAATGCAATTTAACTACTCAAACTGAACAAGCGAAAGATAAAATCTTATACGTTCAAGTAGAAAATATGGATTATTTAATCTGTAGTGAAGAAGACATATCTCCATTATTTTTGTTTTATACAGCAATTCTTTGATTGCATAACATAAAGAAATGGAGAACATCTAATTTTTAATCAATGAACTAAGAAGATGGCATTAATGAATATTTGTTCAGTCATCTTTTGAACTAGTTATAAATATGTATAATGTAAAACGAACCATTCGTAACAAAAGCAAAATAAATTTAATGGCAGTATGAATAAAGTGACGTATTAAATTTACACTCCATTATTACAGATACTGGAAAAGCAGCACTTACTTCCATTTGGCGATTTTGATCGAAATGTTCATACAAAGTGTATACGCCAGGTTGCTGTTGTTCGTATTTCCTGTTAAATTAAACCCATGACATATCAAGCAATATAAATATTTAATATGAAGGAATGGCATTTGAGTACATTTTTTGTACATATATTACATCTTATGAAAACGTTCTTTTTTAATATTGCATAATAAGGATGTCGTCACCATGACTATGACTTGGTTAGCGATTCCCTGGAACGTTGTGGCCGTGATCGTATGGTAGTTGGATTTACTTATGAAATCGAATCTCGATCAGGGCGAGGTGTACAACATTATGTGATAATGTTTGTTAGTGACTTGCGACAGGTCTGTAGTTTTCTCCGGGTCCTTCGGTTTCCTCCACCAATAAAACTGACCGCAATGATATAGCTGAAATGTTGTTGAAAGTGGCGTTAAACCCCATCAAATAAACAAACAAACAAACAAAAAGCCGTTCCGGAATATCTGTGTCAAAGATGACCTTGGGTATGTTCTTTTTGTCATAATCACTATCCTCATTAATGACATATCACCT
The DNA here is from genome assembly GCA_002080005.1 of Gigantidas platifrons. Taxonomy (NCBI): domain Eukaryota; kingdom Metazoa; phylum Mollusca; class Bivalvia; order Mytilida; family Modiolidae; genus Gigantidas; species Gigantidas platifrons. Next base: position 31,298 of record MJUT01050346.1, on the reverse strand, counting down.
GGTTTGTAAGTAACAAGAGTAAGACGACGGATGCTACTAGTGGAGCAGGAACCCTTCCGGAGCACCCGAGTTCGCCCCCTCCTCTATTTATACATATCTTAGTGGAGTTTGTGTGGTCTTCGTTGTCAAAGCTAATGTCCTCATTTGTTTTGTAGGGGTTTATGTTTTATTTACGTTTTTTGTATTAAATTACGTATATTTCCATATCAAATGATGTTCTTAACGCTTAACAGTAACGCGACCGGTGTCACTAATGGAGCAGGAACTGATAACATTTCAGAAGTACTTGAGTTCATCCCTGGTACTTAGCGGGATTCGTGTTGCGCAATCTGAAGTATTCTGTATAGTGTTTTATTGATCATTGTGTATCCTTTTGCATTTTCTGATCTTTGATTTGTGTTATGTCATGCAACCTTTCATTCATGGTGAGTGAGTGTTTTTTGCTTAACGCAAGTTCAACATTTTTTCAGCTACATAAGGTCCACTTTTTACTAGAGCAACACGCTTATTTGGATTTTTATAGTGCTAGCTCACTCAAACAGCAGTCCGCGGATAGACATGTCGCTCCACTAGGACACATTATCCTGATTTTGAGCCAACCATTCTTTGCTCTTTTCCTTAATGCTGCGTGCTTTGTGGAGAAGCATAAAATACCAGTTTTACAGTCTTTGGTGTGACCCGGTCTGGACTGTAACCCATGATCTACCGCATTGGAGGCGAACACGCTAATCATTACACAACCGATGCGGTTCATTCGTCTCTGAGCGGACCGTCCAATCTCATGCAAGCTAGTTAGATTTATTGACCAATCTGGGAAGAGCTCTTTGCGTGTCCTCGGTTTTGATACAAAGAAATTTAGTAGCCTCATCGCTGATTGGTGGGTGTAAAATATGAATCCTGAAGTGACCCCGTGCGGGGTGTCGTGTGGTATTATTGTATCGCCAAGGAAGAAACCCAATTTAAAAAGATGCAATAAACATTTAATTTTAATTAGATTCATTAAGGATATAACATACTTAGCTATAATTGCCTCTTTAATAAACAGTTATCTCTATTGTAATTGTGACATATGTTTATTTATTTACAGTGCATTAGTTTTGCATGCGGAACAAAATAATTCATAGTGATTAAAACTAGTATGCACTGCTTTGTTCACCAAATAAGTGTAAATATAAAAAAAAAAGAAAAAATAAAAAAAAAAAAGAAGCATTTACTATTTTGCAAATTGAATAAAACAATTCTTTTAATTATAAGTTCTTCATTTGATCAAATGTGAGGCAGGTAGTTTCAAATGAGCGATAGTAGTTTCCATGTAGAGATTCTGAATTGATAATAATAGCACTGATTATAGACCTGATACATTTGGTTATTGATAGTTAGCGTTATGGATGTTTAATACCAATTTCAGATCTATATTGTGACGAAAACTAGAGGACATACCTTGTCAACTGGATGTAAAAAGTATATATAGTTTTCTTCTTAGAAAGGAATTATAAAAATATAATGTGAGTTCATGTGAGTTTAACAATTTGTAACCTCGCATTTTATCTAATTTATTTTTTATTTTTTTTGTATTATCCTATTCTGGTTCTTAACGTTTTGAGTTCTGTGTTGTGATGTCTGTTATGATTTCCGCATAAAACGATGTTCGATTCGTATTTACCTCCAGTTGTTTGTAGGAGAGCTAATGTTTTCTTTACGTTATTTGTGTTTGTTGCGCATAGTGTTGTACAACAGATATTGTGTAGTGTTTTTGCTTTGTTTTTCGTTGTCTCGGGTACCCTATGTTACCAGTTTCTATGGATTGTTCATTTGTGATTGCCCCTTCAGTATTCTTTTAACATTTATTTACCCGGGGCATAGAAATAGGTACTAATCTTTCTTTCGGAAGAGGCGTCCACTTGTTGGCAAGGTGAATCAAACACGCAACGCACCGTTATGATGGAACGTAAATAAGTGCTTGGAGAATGTCATGCTGTATGTACGTATAGGACAACTTATTGCAGCTACTTGATGGTCCTTTGGAAGAAAAAAAAATATCCCACTCTTTCCATTATATTCCTTTTTCTTGTGGCAGTTTAACTTTTCACCTCCATGAAGTTCATTTTGTTTTCGTCATGAATATATCTGACATATTTTCAATTGAATCTAAACAACAATCAATCAAGTCAAATATTTTGAAATCCGTCACATTTTTGAGAGTGCAATATTGTTGCAAAAATATAGTATATTTTGTCCTGAAAATTATAAAATAGAAAAGTTATACAAACCAAGTAAAAAATTCAGTGAATAAATCAAACATTGTAGTGTACAAATGCTGATTATTAGTTCTAAAATACAAACCTTCCATCAAAGGTTTTCATGTGTGGATCATTGTGGGATTCACAAGTTTTTCCTGCTATTTTACCTATTAATGCTTCGTCGTCATAGATATTCACCTAAAACATGATCAGAAAGAGGAGCATAATATAGATGATGTCCTTTCACTAAACAACATACTGGAAAACATAACATCTCTATAATCGCCAACCTCTCGTGTATTTAGAATGTACTTCATGGATTGATTTGGTTTTATTATTCTAATTGGTTTTAACGACGGTCAATATAATGATACACGGAAAAGTCTGAGTGGGGTATCAGACCTAAAATCGCATTCCAGATTCATCTCAATACCAAGGAACCCAGGATCTAGTATCTATTACATGGTAAGCGATTTAAACTGGCAGATATTGATAACAGCTTAAATTTAAATGTCATCTCATTTTAATTTAAAATGTAGCAGTTTTTTTTGCCATTTGAAGATATTTCTATTGTTTAGTAACAGCCACCATCCTGGATGAAAGTCCGGGTTGTTGGATACAATTTTGAAAAAAAATCATTCCATAATAGGTTGTATACAATTGGTTTTATGGTTTATGGTTTTTTTACGCCACTTTCAACAATATTTCAGTTATATCGTGGTGGTCAGATTTATTGATGGAGGAAACCGGAGTACCCAGAGAAAATATTCAAAATTAACTCCAAAACAAATGAGCTTCGTAGCAATTTAGATGTTCATACCTTCGTCGTGGGTCTACTCAGTTAAATTGAATATGTCTGGAAACAAATATTGTATGGAATCAGGAACTATTTATCCAGAAAAAGGCGACATAACTTAAGTCAAACGTTGTGTATTGAACAAATAAGATATTTTCTTTTTAGATATAAAGCTTAGTCTTGGGCGGGGTTTCTGTTGTCAGTCCTTCTGTTGTTTCATCCGTTTATAAGTTTGTGTTTCACTAATGTTGTGCTGTTTATCTGGGTGTATTGGTGTTTTTTTCTTATATGTGACTTTACTTTTCTTTTCTAGTTTTTACCTGAATATCTTGAAGTGTATATCCATTCCATATATCGTGATCTGCGGATACTACAAATCGTGCTACGAATGTGTTAAGAAATTTCTGATATGCTCCGGTGGATTTATATGTCATTGACATCGACTGGGTTTTATTCCAGTCTGTACTGGGAATAGTCATTCTACAATGCCTTGCATGACTTGCAATCTGACCGCTGCATTTGGGGTTGGTGTTAGCTGTTTCTGGAACAACCATTTGAATTGTCATTTTACATGTACTTTGTTCACCGCCTCGCCACAAACAACCGAAAGGAACCGCCAAGTCAAATTCTACATTTGCACTCGTATCTTTCCCTGTCTTCAAAGCTAATGTAGTTGACTTTACCTTTATAAAAAAGTTAACAGAGAATATATTGCAAAGTATAGAAATTATATACGTAACATTTCCCCTCTTTAGATATGCATTAGTCAAGGAAAATGGGGCCGTCGTATCCGTGATTGTATGGTAGTTGGATTTACAATGTATTTAATATTACACTTCATTTTCAGTTGTGTTAAATTAGAAGTAAAATATTGTTTTTATATAATGACAAAAGTAATAAAAAGGTAGATATGAAATAAGGGTAATAACAAAATTACCGAAGTCCGAACAATCTTCCAAAGGGAAAGTCAAAACTCTAAAAGGTATATAAAGAGACAAAATCAGTCAACAACCGGAAAACTGAGAAAACTGTAATGACCCTGACTTGGTAGACATTTCCAAAGAAATGGCGGGTTGAATAAGATTTTTACGGCGCCAGACCTCCCGCTTTCATTACGGTTCAAAGGTTCCGGTTGTCACTATAACAGCATTTATAACAATACTGGAACAAAATAGGTAAAATAGTAGTCAACGCAGTACTAAATCCAATGAGGAGGGTGAAAATTAGTACACACGACGCATGGAATCACCTTCATCATGTACGCTCTAGTTTTAAATATTTGAAAGACAAATAATTTAAACGTCTTCAGGAGTGAGAAAACCAAAGGTCCTAAATAGGATAGCCAAACATTGGCTTAGGTCACCATTAGTGTGGGCCGTTTTTGGAAAGTGTCATGATGATTGCACGTTATAGATTATATTTGTAGATTTTTAAAAGGAGTAGTTTTTCAGTGAAGCCGTTCAAAAAGATTACATTTTCCATACCTTTCCAACTCTCCATAATTTTCCACTGGTAGTCATATTTCATTCATCCGATTGTCACATTCCTTCCCTCTTTCTGTATAATTCATTTTAAATATTGAACTGTTTCTCGTGTTGAATATCCTTTACCAGTGGACGTTAAACCACCAACAATTAATCAACAATCAATCGACAATGGTCCTTTAGCATGCATTGGAATAAGTAAACAATCTCCGGAATATTACTTATTGCTGTTACTATTTCATTTCGCCGTCTCAAAGAAAATAAATTTATATTCTAATTCGCCAAGCTCAAACTAATATAAATTATTTATAAAACAAAACTCACCATATATATATATATATAACGTCTGAAAAACCAGTCAACAATCAATCTTACGGGGTGTTGGATCGCTACGGTATAACGATACTATGCAAGTAAAATAAAATTTATAAACGTCTAAAATGGTTTGTAAAACAACACCAAGTACACAAAACAAAGTGATAAAGAATTAAACACTTCGTTGAATGACAAAATTGTATTTATATATATATATGATAAGTGTGCCTACAAGTGTAGCGGCCTTTAATCAGAGACTAAATACACATTTTTTAAAACAAATGTCCCGAACATAGACATCACATACATGTTATACATCATACATCAGTCATCATCATAAGAAACCTATCTACAAAAGAAAAATATACTTGTTATTTTCTAGATAAAAAATATCTATAATATATATAAATATATTACATAAAATTAAGGTTTATCGTGCTGCTTCTATTGTTGACAAACTTCGAATAACTTTTAAGCTTTCTTAACACTATTTAAATACCAAGTAATCATGCTTTGCATGAAATATTCAAGCGTTGCGTACCCTAAAACCTAATTACAGGTATATAACTGACCAATCATTTAAATATATTAGAACTGACCATCTAATATTAGATAATACCACGTTTAGTTGTAAATACTACCACGTGTATCAACACAACCATGTGTAACAGTACCTTTTATAAATATATTATCCCTCAGTACTGGTGAATTTTAGATTGATATGTTATAGCCCATAGGATTGTTAATTAATATTATTATTTCTGAAGTAAATCACATTTACACAAAGACTCGTACATATGTTGTGAGCATTGCCTGCCCATTTCTCTTACCTACATTGGCTGCAAACCAAAATACCACATTGTTGTCAGTATTATTATGAAAGATGCGGATGCATATACCACCCTTTACCCTGTTCAACATTGGTTTCGTAAATTAAGATTATGCGAACCTCAATTGATGATGTCATTAAAAACATTGAAGACGGTAACAGACAGACATTTTAATAATGAACTTTTCTTAGGCATTTGATAAGGTAAACCACTCTCTACCTCTACACAAATTACACAACAACGAATTGGGAAAAAGTTAATTTCTAGATTGAAAGCTTTTTAACAAACAGGGTACAAGCTGTACTAATTGAAGGTGGACAATCCTCATTGAACCTGAAGCACCTTAAGAATCAGAACAATGTGTCCGAGTGGAGCAACATGTCTATCCACGGACTGTTGTTTCAGTGATCTAGCACTATGAAAACCCAACTAAGCGTGTTGGGCTAGAAAAAAGCGGATCTGACCATCATCTCATTGAAAATTAACTTGTACTCGCCATTATATAGCTGAAAAATAGCTGAATTGGCGTTAAACAACACTCTCTCTCCCTTATTTTTTTCCATTAATTTCATTAATTAATTTCTTACTCTAATTCCAGAATAGAATGCATCACTTATTGATGTGCGTCCAGGTCGCCCATCCTTAAAATTCTTTCCACGTACTTTACACTGAAGCTAGCAATACATTAAATAAAGTTAAATATACCTGTAAAATTGAGCAAACATCATATATACCAAGAGATGCGCAGTGATATGATCAATACTTAATCATAAATTACTTCACATTATAAATTGCACTGAATCATGGATGAGTGAACATTATAATATAATTTAAAACTTATCCTTTTAAATAACTTGATTGACAATTATGACAAAATGAAAGAAAATGAAAAGAAGTATAAAAAAATAATGGATGATAAATATAAAATCTATTGTAAGCGGCTATCTGATGATTTACAATTTTCTTATAAAGACAATCCGAAACATTTTTGGAAAATATTAAACAAAAACAAAAGAAAGAAACAACCTGCCATTGATATAGATATATTACATGATTTCTTCAAAACGTTAAATACTAAGGACCCTACTGCCGAACAGTCAACAGCACCTGCAAATGAGTTTCAAAATGATATCAATGAAGATATCAATAGATATATTAAAACAAATGAGATTTTATATTGTATTAAAAATTTAAAGAATGACAAGGTATGCAGTGAGGACGACATTGTGAATGAGTATATTAAATCTACATCAGACCGCTTCATTCATGTCTATGAAAATATTTTCAATATCATTTTTGATACGGGCATATTACCCCAAAGTTGGTTGTCTGGAATAATCAAACCCATTTACAAAAATAAAGGCGACAAAAAAGATCCTAAGAATTACAGACCAATCACTATTGTTAGTTGCCTTGGAAAGCTATTTACTGCAATATTAAATTATCGATTAAGTGATTACTCCGAAGAATGTTCAATTATAAAAGAAAACCAAAGCGGATTTCGGAAAACCTATTCAACTCTAGATAACATTTTTTCAATCTTTACATTGTTCTAAATTCTGAAGACTAAACGAAAAAAATTGTACTGCGCCTTCATTGATTTTGAAAAGGCCTTTGATAGAGTATGGAGAGACGATCTTTTTTTACAAATTGTTATTAAATAACATTAATGGAAAGATGTATAATATAATTTCTAACATGTACTCAAATATAAAGTCTTGTATTTCTTATAATAACAACGTATCAGACTATTTTAACTGTGAGATAGGAGTAAGACAAGGTGAAAACTTTTACCCTTTCCTTTTTTCATTATTCCTAAATGATTTAGTAGATGTTTTATTAAGCAAAAACATAACTGGCCTGAACAGTATAAACAGTGATCTAGAAACCGAACTTGAAATTTATTTGAAAATGTTTATAATGTTGTATGCTGATGATACGGTGTTACTTGCCGAGACTCCTGGTGATCTTCAATTACAATTAAATGCCTTTGGTGAATACTGTAAGGCATGGAAAATGAAGGTTAATGTCGATAAAACAAAAGTTCTGATATTTGGATATGGAAGACTTTGTCAAGATTTAATTTTTTCTGACAAAAATGCCGATATCGAAATAGCAAAACAATTCAATTACCTTGGAGTAACATTCACAAAGACTTGTAATTTTGATGCTAACAAAAAATACCTTGCCGACAAAGCCATTAAGGCAATGTACGAAGTACTTAAATTAGGAAGGGCGTATAAATTAACAGTTAAAATCCAGCTTGATCTATTTGATAAACTCATCAAACCGATATTGCTGTATGGGTGTGAGATATGGGGATTTGGAAAGAATGATGTACTTGAACGCGTGCATCTAAAATTTTTTAAAATTCTGTTAAATTTGAAGTCCTCAACTCCAAACTATATGGTATATGGGGAACTTGGCAGGCACCCAATCGAAATTGATATAAAAGTTAGAACGATTTCATATTGGGCAAGACTTCAAGGCGGAAAAGAGTCAAAATACGCAAACTTGTTATACAAACTCTCCAGGAAACTTAATGATAGAAGTCCCGTATTTAGCTGGATAAATTCTATAAAATAGATTTTGAATGATTGTGGTTTTCCGATTATCTGGGAAACAGAGATTGTAGATGGTCAAGAATTTATTAAAAATGTTGTAAAGCAGCGATTGCTTGACCAATTTACGCAAAATTGGTTTGGATCTTTAAATAACCCTACAAAAGCATTGAATTACCGCATTTTTAAAGAAAAACTTGAATTTGAGGAATATTTCAATATTTTAAATCTATCGGACTCGAGTAAAATTTGCAGATGTAGAACAACAAATCACCATTTACCAGTCGAAACTGGTAGATGGAGGCATATTGAAAGGGAAAATATATTTTGTCATTTGTGCAATTGCCAAAAACTCGGTGATGAAGGAAGGATAGAACTAGAAATGGCGGTGGAGTTTGCTCTTATATTAGAGATGACATCTCTTTTACTTTAGTACAAGACATCTCAGTCGATGAGCTAGAATCTGTATGGATAGAGTTGTTATTACCTAAATCCAAACCTATAATAGTAGGAACTTGCTATAGGCCACCAAAGCAAAACAATTTTCTGGAACTGTTTGACCTTATTCTGAACAAAATAAGACCGGAGTGTGAAATCATAATTCTTGGCGATTTTAATATTTGTATGAAAAACAAAAATTCTGATATATACAAAAAATACTCGAATATCCTTAACATGTATGCATTGGAAAAATTAATTTCCAAACCAACGCGAATTTCATCATCCAGTAGTTCATTAATAGACCATATTTTATGTAATACTAGTGAAAAGATTTGCCAATCCTGTGTCATTGAAGTTGGAATTAGTGACCATTTTGCCATTTTTTGCACTAGAAAAACAACTAGAGAACACACAGGTAAGCAGAGTACTGTACGTATACGATCATTAAAACATTATACACAAGAAGCCT
>MJUT01050346.1:6759-20745 GCA_002080005.1 Gigantidas platifrons | reverse complement strand
TTGTTCCTCCTGGTACGCTGGTATAACTCGTGCTTTAAAAAACAAACTGCAAGTGGCACAAAACAAAACAGTTAGATTCGTCAAAAGCATGGGCCCAAGAACTAGTATAAAGCAAGCTGAATTATCTAGTCTAGGAATTTTAAATATTGAAAACAGAGTAAAACAGCTTCAATTGAACCATGCTCATACAATCTATTATGATACATGTCCTTCTTATTTGAAAAATAATTTCATCAAAATATAATGAACATCATGCCCATAATACTAGATCAAGTCAGACTAATTATGTTACACCAAAAATTAAAGGCATCGAATCAACAACATTTTTACTACAATGGAATCCATGATTGGAATTCTCTACCCGATTCGATCAAATCCATCAATGATTTGCAAAGATTTAAAAAAGAAGTGAAGTGCTACCTGATACATACCAGTGAAGAACGGGAAAGACGTGTCATATCATAATAATGACAATTATATATACATATATATTTTCATAGATAATGTACTTACTTTAAAATTAAGTAATCCCTCTATCCGCTCATGTTGATCTTTTAATGTCCACTTGAACTTTAAGCTGATACTTATAAAGGACCCCATTGGAAATAAGCTGAATGGCTTTCATGGGCGATCCTTGGTGAGAAAGTTCTCAGCAGCTACAATTGGTGGATTGAAGTTTCAGTTAAAGATGGCAGTTTTATGTTTTATTTTTAACTTAACGAGAAATTTGTAAACACTTGTGTATGATGTTGAAATTTTTAAACCTATATATATTTTACCTTTTACCTTTACCTTATGAGTATCACTATATATTGGAATGTTCTTCACTATTTGAAAAAAGAAAACAATACCTTCCAAAATATTTTTTAAAAAGACACAATATTATTAAATTTTCCGAGCTTATAAAAACAAAGAAGCGATCGCTGCTACATAAACTGTGTAATTTTATTAAATATATAAACAAAAGTATTGAAACTCCTGGCTGATCTATGTGTTGTGTTATATCCTGTGTGTATTCTGTTTGTGTTTGTATATATAGCCTTGTGTGTTTTGTAATGTTGTTACTCTTTCTCTGTACCAATATATGTTGGCTGTGTGAGAATAAAGATATATATATATAAATCCATTATCACAGCTAAGTGTTCCGCGCTCGTTCATTCTACCGCATACTATTTCTTTTTTATCCTGATTAACGGGACATTAATTATTTTTTTTGCTAGCTGTGGTTGGTTCAAAAGAACAAAAAAAAAACGTTTCTTTATGATGTCCGATTCTTGAACGCTATGTTAAGTACGCAATCATAGATTTGATTAAACCCAGAAGACAGTATTAGCCATTGATTTCCTGCGTTTTATGCAAATCTAATTTAAATAAAACAAAACTGAGTTATGGTCTGCTATATACCATCAGTCAGTGACCATCAGATTGTGACACATATATGTTTACATTCATTTCAATTCCAAAAGAAGATAGATCAGGCACTTTCAATAAGTTACTGTATTAACACCAAATTGATTTTTTTTAAATTGTAAAAATACATATTACAGCTCAATTATTATAGAATGTTGTTGCGAAGTACGCGAAAAAGATAATTGCTCTCCCCGAGGATGTAAAATACCCATAAAAGAAATAGAGACGTTGACATAAATTGAATGGTGCGACTATTATCAACCGTGACGCTACAAATGTAAACAATATTAACTAAACGCAATAGTTCAAATATTTATGTGTATACATTTCTTGTGTGCTTCAGTGATATGCGTAATCTGATATTGTCCAGCAGATATGGTATTCATCATTATTATATACACTCCGACAAAAGTTAAGCGCCACCATATATTTTTATCGATATTTTTTTTTTTACATCAATACTGTTAAAACAATAAAATAGATATCACCATTTTTCTTACACTTCTTAAAAGACCACACCAAGGGCTCTAAAATTACCAATCTACGAAGTATTTATCATCCTGAAAGATGTGACTATGACGTGGCAAAAATGGGGTTCAAAACAGGCGCTGGAAAAACGTAAAACCAGTTTATCTTTGATGGAAGTTTTTAACATTGCATTAAAATGCAGTCTTCAGATTTTAAGAACTTTTAAATGCATCTATTGTGAATATATGTAAGGCATAAAAATCAATAGCGAGTATATCCACCGCGTTTATTTGAAGTTTTGTAACACGCCTCGTCATGCTTCGCACAAGACGGCTAAGCCGTTCTTGGGGGAACTGTTGCCACTCCTGTAAGATAGCAGTTCTTAATTCGTCAATATTTTGACATTTTGGATTGCGTTAGTTAATTTTAAAAGTCCCATACATGCGCTATAGGGTTCATGTCTGGCGACATCGCAGGCCATGGAATTGTCTGAACAGCCTCTTGTTGTAAAAAATGTTGTACAATTCGGGCTCTATGTGGCCTAGCGTTTTCGTCCATGAACATTGGCCTGTCAGCCAACGCATGATTCTCGAATTGGGGGACTACGCGTGAGGCGAGCACATTGTCACGATATTTTTGGCCTGTAAGATTACCATCAAGAACGTACAAGTCCAACTTACAGTCAAAGGAAAAACAACCTCAGACAGTTACACCCCCACCCCCAAAAGCAGTTGTGCCCAAAATGTGGTTGTCCTGAAATGAAGTGTTTCGTTGGCACCAAACCCTTGCACGACCGTCGGTAGGGCGTAACAAAAAAATACTTTCATTAGACCAGTGGACCCGTCTCCATGTGCAAATAGTCCACCCCAAATGATCATGTGTCCAGTCAAATCGAGCATGGCGATGACGTAATGTCATCTGTGGACGTTTTATGGGTCGCCGCGCTCGCATTCCCTGATGGCGGAGGCGTCTGATTACAGTGCGTGTGCTAATGTGGCATCCAAACGGTAAACTACCATGAAATGCACCAGCTGTACTGAACGGCCGTTGCCGCGCCCGTCTGGATATGAGCCGGTCGTCTCTCGGCGTCGTTTTGCGAGGTTTACCTGCACGTGGACGGTCAGTAACATTCCCCGTTTGACGAAAACGCTGCATCAGTCGTACAATGATGGAATGGTTAACCCTGAAATGGTCTGCCACCCTTCTATGACGAAAACCACCGTTATGCATGCCAACAGCTTGCCACCTTTCTGGAATGGTTAATATTCGCCGCACCATACCAGACCAATAGAAAATGAAACTTAAAACTCTACACAAAAACAATCAGCTTTCGTTCGCAAACACAAATGTTGAAAAGAACACGTGGCACTTTACACACCCTGTCGTATACACATAAATAAAAATCAATCAATAACCTGTTTCACAGGTGGTAAGTAAGTATGTGTGTACAGGTAACGAAAACAGCAACCCGATTTGAAATAAGTTCATTATTAGAAAAGATATTATTGAAACAAGTCAGGTGATGCTTAACTTTTATCGGACTGTATACGTCGTGTAAGTTTTTGTAGTGATATTTGGTACTGTAATATTTTGGCATATTACCTGGGTAATGTTTGGCATTATTACCTGGACAAGACCACATTATTATATAAATGTAAGACTGTTTTATTATAATATGTTCTGTTCACTAAGCTATACCCTTCCCTAATTGTTTTAATTGTTGTCCACAGTTAACAAAATTATGCAATATGGTGCAGGAGTTCCACAATTTGTCCAGAAAATTTTAAAGGGGTATTATCTGCCAAATCGTAAAAATGTGTTACCCATAAAAACTATCAGATATGATTGATGCCTTAATAAAACGTGTTTTTGTAACTTATAAATGTTTTGAAATGTACGCGCGTCGGGGAAAAAACGTGGAACTGCTTCTGTTTTGAGATCTATCAGGAAATGGACGTCATCTGATTAATTATCGACATTGTTTACGGATTTTGTCGAATCGTCATTAAATCAGTACAACAATGCACTTATTTCTTATTTTTTGTGAATCTGCTTTTAGTCTGTGTTAATTACGGACAAAGAACCATGCAAGTTGGCAGTTAATAAGCGATAACATACAAATTATTCCATTTTACCTGTCACTAGTAAGGTCAATTGCATACGGAAAAGGCGAGGTCAAATTATTTGCTTGCAAGCATATAAGTAATCGATGGTAATTTTCGTTCTCAAAAGGCGGAAAGTGGCTCGATAAGCTGTTTAATGTGAAATATTTACCTTTATTTCATCATTATAAAATATTTACCAATTTCCAAAGCATATAATTTTTTTGTCAAAATCGTCGCAAAGTGTCAAGGAGTCTTTTTTTCCAGAATTGTGTTTGTGATGACTCTTATATCGCTAAATTTAATGTATTCATCGATTGATATCTAAAAGTTTCCGCTTATAATTTTAAGGAAATTTCAATAGGCAATGTAGTAAACAGTAGAAAATATGAATATAAATTGACAAACTAGCTTATTAATAGACCTTATTTCTAAAGCTTACTGATACATCCAATGTTGTAAGATGTTTCTCCGACAGATACAGTGTAGCCAAATTTGATTTTTCTGAGACACTAGTAAGAACGGAATTTCCATGTCTAAGCCATGTTACTTGATAAAACGCACTTTGTAATTCGGAGATACTACCAAGGAAACATTTATATAGAAGCCTATCTTTCAAAGAACCATCAAAGTTTATTGGAACAAGATCAACGGTTATGACTGGCTGTCGTAGTACTTCTGCATTAACAAAAACATTCTAATAACATTAGTAAACACAGGAAAGAGTGAGTGAGTGAATGATTGTTGGTTAACGCCAATTAAGCTGAATAATTGCGCGAACAATTTAATTTTCAATGAGATGATGAAGTCAGCTTTGCACTAGACCAAGACGCTTAGTTGGATTTTTGTCACTGAAACAAAAGTCGGTGCCACGATACATTTTTGTGTATAACTGAAATATTCAATATTGTTGAAAGTGGCATTAAACACCATAACCCTAACCTTACATCAATGTGCAAAGTAGTATTTTCTAAATTTAATCAATGTATTTTAACTAATTAACCAAGGAAAAATATACTGAGAAAGGTTAAAACTTTTGCATACCAGTTTTATTTCTATGGGCGGAAAATAATGGGCTTCAAAGAAAATGGGTTGAATGCCAAGGGATTAAAAATAAAATATAATTTTTTTTTTTTTAAGATAAACTTAATTGACTATATTTTTGGCATATACGGCACCTGACATGTGTACCACATTTGTTTTTGACATCTGATAAAGGAAGGAAATTATTTTATGATGTTTAATATTTGATTAATAGTAAGATTTCCTGTTTATTTATCTGGTTAACAAACAAATCCTAAACACTTGATTGAGTGAGTGATTGTTGCTTAACGCCAACTCAGCAATTTTTCAGCTATATCATTGCAAGAACAAGTTAATTTTCAATGATATGATGATGACGTCCGCTTTGTACTAGACCAACATGCTTAATTGGCTTTTTATGGTACTAGCTCACTTATACAACAGTCTCTGGATATACATGTCACTCCCACTCGGACACATTATTCTGATTCCGAGCAAACCAGTCTTTGCCCTTTCTCCTTAATGCTGCGTACTTAGCGGAGAAACAAGAAATACCAATTTTATAGACCCACGATCTACCAGACAGGAGTTCGAGCCCACGATCTACCATAGTCGAGGCGAGCACGCTAACCATTACGCCACCGATGCGGTTGACACAAACAGGAAAGACGATAATCTAAAACATTTATTGTCGCCATTTTACATTGCCTACCAATATCTTGAAACTGTTTTTGTTATTTTATTCAATTAACATATTTCAAACTAACAATAGTTGCCCAATATTTGGACACGCTCTTTTATTTGTTTTACAATTATGTAACAACAAAGCTCTGTAATTATTATTAAAACTAAGGGTTTCCAACTTAGGGATTGGTCCTACGAAACTGATATAATCAACATGCTCGAGGTTTTGATTGACAACATATTTGTTATCTTTGGTGGACGTGTTTTCAACAGAGAGTCGGTATATCTATGGGTACAAACTGCTCTTCTCGCCGACTTGTCCCTTAATTCGTACGAGGCAGACGTCTTACAGGGGCTTCTCAAGAAAAACTAAAATAATCTAGTCCGATCCATTAATTTCCGCTACATAGATGATAACTAAATGATTCTATGTTTGGGGATTTCGTTGATCGCGTCTATCCCATTGGGCTTGAAATAAAGGATACCACAGGTACATATTGGTATGCTTCATACAGCTCGAAATTGACAGTAAGGGGCGGTAAAGAACGAAACTTTAAGACAAAAGAGACGATTTCAAATTTTCCATTGTGAACTTTACATTTATATGGAGCAACACGCCATCAGCACTGCCTAATGAGTATATATCTCTCAGTTGATACGATATTGCAGAACTTGTGGTTCCTATCAGGATTTCCGTGATAGAGGGTTGCTGCTAACAAGGAAGCTACTAAACCAAAGGTTCCTATTGGTTAAGCTGTAGTCATCACTTCGAATGTTGTATCGTCGCCACCATGACTTGGTTAACCGTTTTGGAATATCTCTGTCACAAATGACCACGGACATGTTCGACTTGTCGTAAACACTTTCCGGTCCTTTCCTCGTTCATGACTTATCGCCAGGTGTGTAACTAGATTAACACAACTGGTGACACAAGTGGAGAAGAAACTGAGTTCATCTGCGGTTTTTAGTGGGGTTCGTGTTTCTCGATCTTTAGTTTTATGTGTATATTTGGTAGATCGTTGTTTGTCCTTTTGTCTTTTTTCTTTTGACGATTCTGTTCTGCCCTTCTTTGATTTACGGATTCTGATTATCCCTTTGGTATCTCCAAACTCTTCTTAAACAGTTAGTACAGAAGACTTCTTGTAATCCGGACTTAAAAACACAAGAGTGCATACAAAATGAAATATCCCTGCGTTAATCAACAATGGAAGAGGCAGTTTATATTAAAGAAAATCATGAGTCAATATTAGGAAGAAAAGTTTGTCGTAAATGGAAGCAAGGACAGACAATTCAATGGTACAAAACAAACTACACAGTAATCTAAGAATCGAGCAACACGAACCTTAATAAAAACCGTGGGTAATCTCGGGTACTACACATGTGGTACCTGTCGTGTTGCTCTTTGACCAAACTTGGTCTCGTTCCTCAAAAAATACCACGACATATTTTCAAAGACTGTTAATGACATAGGAAGGACACAAAAAGTTACTAATATTATATATACTGGAGAGGCAAAAAGTTACTAATATTATATATACTGGAGAGGCAAAAAGACAAAGATAGACGGACGTATAAGAACACAAAAGATAGAAAAAAGAAAAATCAAAGAATAACGGAATCATTGAACAATTTGAGAGTTCATTGTCTCCTGTTAACGAATGATAGTCAAACTAGGACGCTTATCATTAACCGTGGACGAGTACTTGAATCCTTTAGCTGGATCAAAATGGTTTGGTTTTACGGATTTATACTCTGTCTCCCAAAGCATATTGACAGTGGAAAAGAAAAGCAAAGCATTGTATCGGATGATGTTACTCGAAATCGACAATTACAATTAAAACTCTGTTAGAACATTTTGAATTCAAGGATATAAATTCACAATAAATATTGATACTATATAGCCTTAATATTTACTCAAATAAAGTAACTTACCCAAAGTCCCAGTTCCTGCAAAAAATTATTTTATTTCAGAACAAGAGTTATTCTCAACAATTTATATAAGTTGTAAAAGAGTGATGCACTGTTATGAAAGTATATGATAGGAGTTAAAACCATTAGTCTGAAAGCCAGGTTTTATAAAGCTACATGTTTTTTCCTGGTTGCGTTGATGTTACCATTTCTTAGAACATACAAATTACCTGATAATGATTTCCTTCCATGCGTACGCTATAAATAGAACAGTAGAATAGTTTTTTGCAAGGGAGGTATTACATACACACTATTTTCTGTCAATAGTAAAGGTATTTAGTATTTATTATCAGAATACCGCAGTGAAGCCAAAGTGTAAGTGTAAAACTCCTTGTAGTACGGGATATTATATGATCATATCCTACCCTAGGTGTCCTATATGTTAATACATTTGCATGAAGAAACCAATCACCAAGGTGTTTTTGCCATGAGTTCGAACCAGGATATTTTAAAGCTAAAACACATGAACACCAATAGGTCTTATTTATCGTATTTCACTTTACGGGAAACTATGGAAATCATATTGTACAATCTAATAAATAGCAGTAATAGTATAAATTTTTCACAGTTTTTTCTAACGTCATTTTCAACAATTACTGCTAAAATGCGAAGCTTTTATTGTTCGTACAACATTTTGTGTAGTTAAAATACATTCGTATATATATATATATACACCACATTTTCTTTGAGGAAAGACGCCACGAGGTAAGTGTGTTTTTTACCCAAGCATATTTCAATAATTCACTGATCACTGAACGTTTCTTTGTTTATGATGTTAAATGTCAACAATTAAGTACGAATACGTTACAGTTTTGTTTTTAAATTCTGATACATACCCATTACATACATTGTGTTGGTACACGACTTTGCATCAGGTCGATTCTGTTGTGTGAGTCAGTATCACTACGAGTCGCGTAGGCGACCAGTTGTAATGCGGTTAGTTCATGCAACAGACAAGACCTGATACATAGTTTTGTACCAACACACTATGTATGTAATAAGCTTCTCTAACATTTCAATAAAAACATTTTTAAACAAATAGCAAAAATCGAACTAAAATTAACAAATTTGTACAATACTCTAAAGGGGATTACATTTTGTACATGACGTCACGTTATTTGTTGCCGTTCATTCAACAATGTCACGTTGCTGTTCGATCACTTTCAGTGTGACTGTATATATACTGGAAATATCGAAACTATGTCCTTAGAAATGAGAATATGACCGTTAATTTGCGATACACAATACGAATGAATAAACAAATAAACAGTCGCTTTGTTTAGGTTGCTTACATTGACGTGTTTTCTCCCGCATTCCAATGATATGACGACATGACAAAGTAGTTCGGCAGAGAAGATCTGGTGCAATGTCGCACCATTCTTATATCACCACAGTGTGGTGATACAACATCTTGTATCAGACAAGCTACTTTCTTTACTTTCAAAGGAAAGCGTACATAATGTTAGATAAAGTGATTTATATTTAAATTACACAAGTGTCCTTTCAAATAGCGTAATAGTGCTGGGTCTGACATATGCTCCACGAAACCTCTTTCCATATTATTCAGATGCATTCTATCGGCGGTCAAAACTGGGCTTCAGAGTTATTGTGACACTAGCTACTCGAGGGGTGGTGTAGATCAGATATGGATTCTAAAGAACTCTAAAGATCTGTTAGAGTACATACAATCTAGATCCCTGTCCTCCTGTAATAGCATTAAAACATTGGACTTCGCTACCATCTACACTACTATTCCACACTCGAAACTGAAGGACAGAATAAGGGAGTTGTCCCAACTGTGTTTCATTAAAAAGAATGGCTAACGTCGATACAAATACCTTGTGCTAGGAAGGGATAGAAACGAAACTTTGTGAACTTTCTATTTATATGTAGCAATATTCCAGCCGCACCTGCATATAGAGTATACATCTCTCAGTTGATACGATATTGCAGATCTTGTGGTTCCTATCAGAATTTCCTTGATATAGGGTTGCTGCTAACAAGGAAGCGTCTGAACCAAGGATTCCCCTTTGTTAAGTTGAAGTCATCACTTTGAAAGATTTACGGTCACCACCATGTCTTGGTTGACCGTTATGGAATATCTGTGTCACAAATGATTACGGATATGTTCCACTTGTCGTAAACACTTCCCGGTCCTTTCCTCATTCATGACTTATCACCGGGTTTGTAACTAGATTAACACGACGGGTTCCATTAGTGTAGCAGGAACAGCTTACTCTTCCGGAGCATCTGAGTTTTAGTGGGGTTCGTGTTGCTCGATCTTTAGTTATATGTGTATGTTTTGTAGATCGTTGTTTGTCCTTTTGTACTTTATTATTTTGGCCACTGTGTTATCTGTTCTTCGATATACGGATTCTGATTAACCCTTTGGTATCTCCAAACTCTTCTTAGATATATCTTTAAATGCATAAGCAAAAACTTACCAAAACAATATGCTTCTGGACATTTCGTTGAAGGCCTAAGATGGTAGACTTTATATGATCCACAGTGTTTAATTTCCACTGGATATTCTTTTTCACAGGTAATTGAATTTGATTTCTTCACACAACCTTTACCATGAGACACCTGATTAAAAAGTTTTGGTATTTCTCCTGAAAGTCATATTAGGAATTTTAGTTCAATAATGATATGACAAGGCTGTTACATCATTTTCCATACTTACAACTTTCTTTGCGATTACTCACCTGAAACGTTTCATGTTCTGGTTCGCTAGTTGAAATTTTACAATTTCAATCAACCTATATATTGGAACATATAAAATCTATGCAGTAAAAAACATTTAATACTCTAACCTTTAAACCAAATAGGGTATGTTGTTCCACAGCTGAAAATATCAGGTGGAGACACTGGCATGTCGATTTCTGCCCTGTACCATTTACCGCCATCTGGAAGGTATTTGTCACAAATATCCACCTCGCCATTTTTATTGTCGCATTGATAGGATGCGTATCTTCGTTCCATTTCTGACAGGTCTGTGTAGTCTTTACATGGATCAATGGCATGGCTACTCTTGCTTACTGAAGATAAAACAAATACGATTTATCAATAAAAATGAAAAATAAAATAATTCTTGTAGAATTAATGTATATCGTTTTCGTGCCTTTTGATTGGACAAAAGCACTGCCACGTGTTTGTTTTTGATTCGTTCATAACTCGATGAACTTTTTCGTCTTTGATCCGTTCATAACTCGATGAACTTTCTTGCATAACCATTATAAACAATATGGCGGCCGCCGACAGGAACGTACGATAGTGTCTGAATGAAAGCAAGCTTGAAAATCAGTTTAATAATCCAAATAGGGAACAGATTCACGTGGAAGAATTATAAATATTAAACGGTGCCGATGCACTCACAAACTTTACATAAACGTCCTTAGGACGTTTATTTATTTTGTGATTACATCGACACCTTTACACATGCATGAACTCCTGAAAAAGAAGCGTTTAATCCTGTAATATACTACACTGTCGGAACCGTTCGAAAATCCAATAATAGAGGAATCGTCGTGGCCGTCATCGTATTGTAGTTGGATTTACAACTGCCTGTGCGATCAGTGCCTATCTCCACTTTTACATAGGCGAGGTGTACTTGATACAACAATATGGGATAAAGTTTGTCGGTACCTTGCGACAGGTCGGTGGTTTTCTCCGGGTACTCCGGTTTCCACCACCAATAAAACTGACCACCCCGATATAACTAAAATATTGTTGAAAGTGGCGTTAAGCGCCATAAAACGAAACCAATTGTAGAAAAAGGAAAAATCGTTACCCCTGACACACAAATATATGATCGTTCATTGTTCTGGCTAAGCATAGACAGCATAATAAACGGTGGCAGCGTTAATCTTGTATTATGGACCCAATTTCACGTGATGGTTGTGCTTAAAGAGGTCACATGCTATTACATAGATTTCAATAAACTTCCCGTTAAAGCGTACATATATAAGAGCCATGACACACATACTTCAGAGCATGGGTTGAGAAGCCTAATATATGGCTGTGAGATATAAAAGCTTTCAGTTTCATTTGTGTGCCATTGTTTTTGTACCTTTATTTCATCGTAGGAAATTGAGGCCCAGAAAGTTACACTCACGGGTCTAAAATATTTCCTCACTAAGATATTTCCCTCTATATTTCATATAAAACCACTTATTTTCAAAACATTCTCCTGAAGTCATTCCTTATCTGATTTTCATGAAATTTTCAGCATTAAATGCAGAAATAAATATTTTTTCTTCTTCGTATAATTTTCAAATAATTTTATTTCTACTGTCACTTACGAATTGATTTAAAAACTAAGTTATTTTTTTCCACCAAATCTTACTATATAATCATATACAATTGTGACGTCAAGAATTTACATTTGTGTTTGAATCATAAATACTTGTAAATAAAAGTTCCAAAAAAATTACATGAAGATATCAAAATAAACTCTTAATAATTTTATTATTAATGATGAAAATTTCATGAACATCGGCTAAGGAATGACTTCATGAGAATGTTATGAAAATAAGTAGTTTTATATGAAATATATAGGTAAATATCTTAGTGAAGAAATACTTTTGACCCGTGAGTGTATATTAGTAACACTTAATTAATTAATGTCACATCCTAGAATTTCTGGTGGTGACCAGAAAACGTAAATCGCCGACAAAACGCCGAATAATGATGTACAAAACACTACACATAAAACTAAAGATTGAACAACACGATCATCACTGAAAATCGGAGGTGAACGTTTTGATATTGATATCGACCCAAGAGAAAATTCGTCGAACTGGATACGTCAGACCTAGGTATAAATGGTAATTGTTATTATTACGTGATCCCTGTGCGGAAAATTTACTTTCCCGAAACAATATTAACTTTGTTATTTGTATCATGATCCGTAAACTCTTCTTTTGAAGGCAAATAAATATTATCTATAATGTACCAATACTTCACAGTGTAATATGATCTTTTGTACAAGCCAAAAACAAAAAACAATTGTGTATTTTGAAATATATGTAATGGGAGTAGACTGTCTAAGTTGTTTAACTTGTGTCTTATATGTTTAAAGTAAAAAAACAAAAACACAAACACAAAAACAAAACCAACAAAAACATACCACTTACTAGTATTTTATACTCTACAATTGTTATAATGATGATTTTTTTTTATTATTGTTATCGATTACATCTCATAAATAAGGTAGACTATTTACAGTCTAGGAAACAATGCTTTAATTTATTACATATGTAATATCTATACCACGGCTTCCCAAGTTAAACAGTTAAACAATCGAACACGAAGAGCGATATTGTTAAAATGTTTAACACAGAAAACCGTGATATATGTGTAGCATGGATCAATGCAATATCACATCTAGGTCGGTGATTATTCCACGGCTCTCAGAGAGTAATGTCACTACAGCCCATATTAAAAGTGTGCAATATCTCGTATCTGCGTATATTATTTCATAGTTCTTAGCTGTTGATTACATTCTGGTAAATAAACCATTAAAAGATCAAAGGAAAATAATGCATTCATGTTACAAGGAATTAAATTTTATAACAGTTACATAAAATGTGATGATGGCCAACAATATTGACGTCAGAGCACGTGTGCCTCGTTATCATACTGAAAATATGCACATCGTGGAAACATGTTTACACAGAGCGTTATTAAACTTCATGATTACAATTACATTGTGTAGAAATGATTTTATTTATATAATTGATGCTAGATTCACCGAAATAATAATTAAGTGAACTGTGTGTGAGGGTGAGTGTGCGTGTATGGATATGTTACTCGTTTAGTGCCGAATGTGCATGTGTAGTCCGTGTTGCTGCACTGACAAAGTTTATTAGATATATTTATTATTGAAATTTACAATTCCAAAATAATGTTATTATCATTAAACTAAGATTATCCTCCTTAACACATTGGTGACCTTAACCGATTTTGGCTATCCTGTCCAGGCCCCTTGATTGTCTTGATCCCCCTAATTTACTAAGATATTTGACTTTCCAATCTTTTGAATATGAACGTACCTAATAAAGGTTATTTCAGAAACTCATCGCGCACTAAATTTGATATCTATGTTTGTATTACTATCACTGGGTTTATCTACATTTCAGTGGCCACCAATAAGATAAGATTATAAGGATATGCATTAACCGTTAATTTTATCCACTATGAATCATTAAAGGGGTATTATCTGCCAAATCGTAAATTTTTGTTACCCATAAAAACTATCGGATATGCTTGCTGCCTTAATAAAACGTATTTCTGTAATTTATAAATGTTATGAAATGTATACGCAACGGGA
>MJUT01050340.1:484296-495911 GCA_002080005.1 Gigantidas platifrons | reverse complement strand
AAAAATAGGCTTTTGACTAGCGGTTTCTAGCGCAACATCTATCTTTTTATAACAACGGGTGCATGAAATCGGACACAAAGGACCGCGGGTTATGATACAATGGAACGCGGGATCTTGTGTGTCCGTGGATACTAAGAACGCGGATTACATTCCCTAATTATAACATTGAAATTGTAGCTTTGTTTAAAAAATGCACCGTAGCAGGCTGAATAGACTAACAACGTAATAAAGCTTACAGAAAATAAACTCTATATACGTTGTATATATATATATATATAAATAACACAACTCATAAAACAAAGTTGGACTAGCTATTTCTCAGGCATGCCGCTTCTCACCTATCAACAAGTATAAGTACGAAGAAAACATGTACAAGTGTTATTATTGTGGAATAAAAGAAAGTTCCTTGCAGAGTATTATTGAACATTGTAAACTGTCACACGGAGAAGAAGCATTAAAATATCGCCAACTGGTATTAGACGAAACCACAGGAATACAAAGATATCAAACAAAAATACACGAAGGAGTAGTACCATCTAATTTAACCAAATATGGTAAATGCATTACCGTTAATGATGGCTTACTTGCATACTTGATAAGGAATCCGAAAGAAAGAAGCTGAATACTCCAGCAAAGGAGAACTTCTGTAAGAATCTTTTTCAAACTCCGAAAAGTAACCAAAATGAAGGAAATGACTTTGAGAACGATGAAATTCAAATGGAAGTATGTTGTCCTTCAGGGAAAGAATAGATAAAATACTCTAATGCGATTCAGAATCTATTGAGATCAATGACATGATTGATTTGTTGCCTAAGGTACTGAAATCTCTTGAAGATATTGGACAAAAAGAATCATTCTTAAAATTTATGGGACTATTAGCATCCGGAACATTTCCGTTACATAACATATGCTACCTTCTCTTCTAAGATATTGTTGAATGGTTTTCGTGCGATTCAACCACACATATATGAGATATGGACACTAAACCGTTAAGCTTTGGCAAATTGGATATCGGTTATTTCTTGGAAAATTCCTCCGCTTTATGTCCGGGATCCGCAACTTTGGATAGGTTTTGGATGGAACATCGGAGAGAGGATTTTTTGATCCGTTGAAATCTAGGATGAACTGTGCCGTACTAAATGGGCTTTACGTCTGAAAATCTTATTACAAACACCGCAGCAGTAGTTCTCTTGTGAATTTGAGTTCACCTCTTCTACAAGAGATACGTCCAAAAAGGACCCGTCAACTGGCTCCGTCTCCTCCAGTTCAATATCATCGATGGGTTCCCCTGACATTTCTGTTTCAAAAAGGGAAAAGATAGGTTATAATCAGGGGCGTAGCTAGCCTTTTTTGCAGTGCAAGCAACCAAACCTGGAAAGGGGGGGGGGCCCAGAAATGTTTTTTTGACTAGATGCAAAATGGTGCGTTCTGAGGTGTTTTCATGGGTAAATTGAATACATAAGCAACACATTGATTTCATGATTTTGTTAGACAGAATTTACTTAGATTTGCCCAAAATCTGTTCTTCGTGTCCTAACAGACACGAACTTCTCCATAGCTTTGTCTAAATCCACACTGAAATCGCGATGGATATGCATTAATGCTAGAGATGACAACCTATCGTTATTCATTGTTGATCGTACATGTCTTCAACCAACGTAGTACACTGAACGATCACTCTGCGGTAGCACTTGTTACCGGCATTGTTAACATGATACACAAGATGGTATCTATAGAAGGATATAGCACCGGGTTTACCGCATCAAGTGTCTCACAAAGTGAAGTTGGCATCTGCACAATCTAGGAACCTGTACGCTTGAAATCTCTTATTGACGTGCTCTTCTGTAAACTGCATTACGGTTTCGGTGGAAATCGACTGCCCACGCTCTCAAAGCAGCCAAGTTTTTCGGAATTTATTATCGACAGATACAATGTATATACTGTGTAAAAAAGTTACAGAATATACATGATTCATTACTCTAACGGACGCTAAAAAAAGTTTCTTTGGATAAAATAACGCAACAAATTCAGAATGGAGTATCAAACGTTTGTTTTTACTACCAGAAAAGGTAAAAATTCAATTTTTATGCCTAAATGGCTTCCAATTTAGACTGTATTTGCATGGATAGTTTTGGATGTGAGAAGCATTCTTTTTACAAATAAGCGATAAAGAAAACATAATTTTTCCTACTAAAAAATTGGATTGAAAAAATGAATGTGCTGTCGGCTGTTTGCTGTAGCTGTGTATGTCTGTTTGACGTCGCGTTTGAAAACTGTCTGTACCCTGATTGACGTGCTAAATTTGTATTTTAAAATGTCTATTTATTTAACAATGCTGAGATATTCATATCTGTAATTTTGCATAAACTGTATTCATATCTATTGACATTACCAACACAAGTATCGGGAATATTATTCAAGGATAAAGGGTCAAACGGGACAATTTTATTTTATCCTTGTTCAAAAGAACCTGTTAAAATGGTAAATATGACGCTATACGGCTAATACATTAAAAAAGCACAGATGCAGTCCTTGCATCAATCAATCATACGCATTCTGTCAAGTTTTTGGAATACAGGTTATTAGAATTTAATGAAAACAGAAAAACTTACCTGCCGTGAAAGTGTAAGATGTCGAATTTCACCAAAACCGTAATGCAGTTTACAGAAGAGCACGTCAATAAGAGATTTCATGCGTACAGGTTCCTAGACTGTGATCTGATCGCGAGGTGTTATACTCCAGCGTGTTCGCCATCGAGCGACCTCTTGAATTCGTCTAAATTACATGTCAGGTCAGTCTGGTATGTCTCATACAATGTCGCGATTTGTTTGTTGGTAATATTTTCTATAACAAGAGGAAGCAGATACTGTGCATAGAAGCGATTTTCTGATAACATTTGAAATGCCGTAATTTTTATGACATTGAATTTTCACAAAAAGCCACTACGAGACTTTGTTTTCCACTTTAAAAAAAAAAAAATTATTATTCCTTATTTTTTATAACTTTATTTTTTTTCCAGCACGCCGATGTGCACGCAACTGCGTGTTGGTGTATAGGGAGCTACGCGCCTGATAATATTGCACTATCATAAGCGGAGATGTGGAGTAAATAGTGTACAACAAAATTTACTTTGATTTTTTTAATGATAGTACTGCTTTGTTATTTTTTTAAGTCTTAGGTTTTGGGCATAAAAGAATATACAATAAAAAAAACTGTTTTGAGTGTAGAGTAATTCCCTAGGAACGAGCGTATTGTACAGAAGTTGGAGGATTAAACCCTATATGTTTAACAGCTAATTATTCATGATTCTCATGTCCCCTTGAATTGTGTTTCATATATTATACATGTATAACCCATTCTAATACGACGTTTTAAAGGCTCTGAGAGAACATCCGTTTTACCACGGTTAGTCACTTTACGCCTATATTTTAAAATATTTGAAATAAGGTGACTGATCCGTGGTAAAACGGCGATATATTCAAGCCATCTCAAATAAATTAGGACATTTTCCCATATCCAAACATCCTTAAAACATGCATCTTTTTTAATAAATTTCATAAGGGAACGACTTAAATTTACCAGTCTCGCCTGACAACCGCCGGATTATAATCCTATGTTGGCCATCCACGGCTTAAATCCCCGACCTGCCCTTGCATACGATTTGTTCTTAGTGTCCGTCATCCGCATTCTTAGTATCTTCCACTTAAGGTTACCCGCGGTCCTTTGTGTCCGATTTCATGCACCCGTTGTTATAAAAAGATAGATGTTGCGCTAGAAACAGCAAATCAAAAGCCTACTTTTTAATGAATAGTCTAGTATAGATTCTGGGAGGTACATTGACCAATATAATCATGAAACTCGCTCTCCGTGAGTAGATATAAGCGACTAAAGTTAAAGATTCACATATTTTTTTCGGAAACTTCCGATATTAAAACGTTCTTGTCGATTTATTATCCACTTATAATACTCAAAACTTGGTATAAACCTAGTACACGGTGTATATTCATAACGACTCCTTTCCGATTAAATCGGCGTTCTTGCTTCCTTTCCGAATCAGGCAACGCAACCTTTCGGGGCTATGTCCAGACAACATGCATTTCAAACTGATTGATATGAAAACAAACGGTATGTAAGACTTTTCTGAGCAGTTCACGGAACATTTCAATCATCATAGTAACTCAAAATAGCTTGAAAAGGGATAGTTGACCTATCTTCTGGACGAAATCTGTGATACTGTAAACGGTGAGTTCAGTGTGTCGTACATAAATCACTTTAATGTTCACAATATGAGACAGACAATTAAATTAACACCATTATTTTGCAATCTGGTACCGTCCTTGTTATACATTCGTATTTTGTCGATTTATTTTCTCAGTAAATTTCCGAAAAATTGGTGATTTACAAAAATCAAAGAAACGCCTCTTTTCCGATCAGTCGAATATCACATCTATTCTGGAAACGATTCCTTTGAGAGTGTAAAGTAACGATTCCTTTCTAAAGGTGAATCGATGATGTTTGAACAATATTATCATGATTGTGAAAACATGTAAAAGAACGTGACAAAGTCAAGAAAAAAGGTCACACAAATAACACAGAACAGACCCACAAAGAAAACTAAAATATTAATATGAAAATGAAAGCATCGGACGTGCCCAATGACATGTCTAAAAATGCTAAAAACACCAACTTAATAGGCATACAAAGACGTTATGGGGTATAATAATTTCACTGTAAAGACAGTAAACTCTATTTTCGATATAAATTGTTAGCCCCTCGGTTTATCTGTTACGTTTAAGGGTAGAAAGGTCACTGGGTTTTTCATGATTGATTTCGGTCTCATTTTAGAACTGATTAAACATGAAGCGGAAGAAAAAAGGACTTTGGTTACACCGTCCTAAAAGAGTGAAATTGTCAAAAGACCAGAATGAATCAATAGAACCAAGAGATTCAACAACAACAAATACACAAACGACAACTCCTGTGAACCCCCCAAATGATAAATTTTCAATTTACAATAGCCCATGGAGTAGCGCTAGAAAACGGAAAAGGCGGAAGCAGTTATTTTCTAAGTCAAGAGAAGAGCAGTTGGTAGATGAAATTACCCTGATAATTCCGTCGGTTTTGAAAACATTGGAAAAGGTTGGATTGAGAGAAGATTTTTGTTTACTCTTGAAATTTCTATTTTTAGTAACATCAGCCATCTTGAATGGAGGACGGGGCTGTTGGACACAATTTTGAAAGGGACCCACCCAGGGACCATCCCTTCCTGGTTTGGTTTAATTTGGTTCAGCAGTTTCAGAGAAGATTTAAATGTGATCTTTTATCAAAATATGCCTAATTTGCATAATGGGTATAAATCGGCTGAAGGAAAAATTTTCACAGGAAAACTCGGAATATATGTTAAACTACTCCCTGCCATGTAGCTGCAGTTAACATTTAAGCTCATTTTGACTTATACTAAAGCAGGACAATTGAAATTTCACCCCCTTTTTTTTTCTATTT
Source organism: Gigantidas platifrons (assembly GCA_002080005.1). Classification (NCBI taxonomy): domain Eukaryota; kingdom Metazoa; phylum Mollusca; class Bivalvia; order Mytilida; family Modiolidae; genus Gigantidas; species Gigantidas platifrons. Next base: position 490,409 of record MJUT01050340.1, on the reverse strand, counting down.
TTAGCTTGGCGACTATTGGTTGGAAGTCGGGATCACCGGACACAATTTTGGAAGAGGGCCATCCAAGGACCATTCCACCAAAGTTTGGTTCCGATTGGCCCAGTGGTTTCTGAGGAGAAGATTTAAATGTGAAAGTTTACGACGGACACCGAGTGATGGCAAATGCTCACATGGCCTTTGGCCAAGTCAGCTAAAAAGGGTGCACTCGACTCACAGTCGCAAGTGATAAAGTTTACCCGTTGCTTGTCCATGGTCGGTGGTTCTCCGGCTTCTCCCACCACTAAAACTGGTCGCCATGATATAGCTGAAATATTGTTGAAAGTGGCGTTAAAACACAAAAAATCAAAATAATTTTATTTTTTTTAATCCACACAATGAAGTGTTGCAAAGTAAATTCATGAAATCGTATGCAAGTCGAACAATGAATGGTTATCTGAAAAGAATCGTTTCCATGCTCTGAAAGGGGGCGTTCTATACTTGTTTTACAATAATCGCACTTTATGTACATGCAAACTTTGATATAAACCTATTATCTATTTCAATGGAACTGTTATTGCCTTAAAATTGTTGTGTAATTGATTTTGATAGACATGTTACTCGAGAAACCTCACATTTTTGAAATTTTCCACAGGGGCTTGAATCGTTTTCATAGAGGTCACGCGGCCTATATACCCTATATACTAACAAGGGATGTAACGACCAACGTAGCCAAACCACTACCAGTTCTGTTTCAGGCTTGAAAAAAATATTTAAAAAATCACACATTCAAACAATCTTTGTTGTCATTTGCTAGCATATTGATTTATCTTTCCGACGAGATATAATTTTTCACAACTGCTTCACTCTAGAAGTCAGAGCACCCCTGCAAACTTGAAACTTTGCTCCAAAATAGGTCACCAACGTTTTGCTATAGCACACAATCAACGGTAAAACTCCAAGAGTAAAAAGCACAATTCCGGACAATATCCGCATAAATCTTGACTGTCGTAAATACCTATGAACGTCTTCGACTCAACTATCACCAGAACAGTTCACATAGTGCAGACGAACAGCTGTAACTCACGTTTTTCGGTCCGGTATGAATCCTTTCAAATCTTGGAAGCCATTGTTAAAAGTACGCAGCAGCAAATGAAATCTGTCATCTGATTGGTTAATATTTTTCACGAGACGGTAAGTGTTTTTACTTATTCGTAACATATAAAAAATATTGTAAATGATTTTTAGGTATATTATAATCATATAAAATTACTTCTAAAAGTAATTCTCACTGAATTTTTTTTAAAGCATATATTTCAAGCGTTATCAGAATGTGGGCGTGTCGTGAGAAATATTAACCAATCAGATGACAGATTTCATTTGCTGCTGTGTACTTTTAAGAATATGGCTTCCAAGATTTGAAAGGATTCATACCGGACTGAAAAACGTGAGTTACCGCTGTTCGTCTGCACTATGTGAACTGTTCTGGTGATAGTTGAGTCGAAGACGTTCATAGGTATTTACGACAGTCAGGATTTATGCGGATATTATCCGCAATTGTGCTCTTTACTCTTGGAGTTTTACCGTTGACTGTGTGCCATAGCAAAACGTTCGTGACCTATTTTTTAGCAAAGCTTCAAGTTTGCAGGGGTGCTCTGGCTTTTAGAGTAAAGCAGTTGTGAAAAATTATGTCTCGTCGGAAAGATAAATCAATATGCTAGCAAATGACAACAAAGATTGTTTGAATGTGTGATTTTTTAATATTTTTTTCAAGCCTGAAACAGAACTGGTAGTGGCTTGGCTACGTTGGTCGTTACATTCCTTGTTAGTATATAGGGTATATAGGCCGCGTGACCACTATGAAAGCGATTCAAGCCCCTGTGAAATTTCCCTTCTTGGTGTTGCGAAGATATGTAACAAATATGTTTTGTGCGCTGAAAATAAAATCATCATCGCCCAGAAAGATCACGTAGGATCTTATTTCGATTTCTTGTATATATATTGTGTTCCGTCATCTATGTTTTCAGTCACTAAATATGGCAATTAAAAGATTAACTGACAAAACGTAGCACCGTCTGTTGTGAAAATAAATCAAAAGTCGGAATGGAAGTGTTTCCTGATTCGGAAAGGAGGCAAGAACGCCGATTTAATCGGAAAGGAGTCGTTATGAATATATACCGTGTAGTACGCTAATAACAAAGACGATGTGTCAATTTATTTCTGTTGTTAATATCGCTGACGGTCGCTGAGGATAAAAATAGCATACTCACCCGAAGACGTTGTTGTCACTTGTCTGACCCGGTTCTTAGTGTTCGACCCGGTTCCAAGTATCCGAATACCCGGCGTGAGTGGACAACTAATTGTAAAACAGGCAGTGCGGGATTTAGGACAAATGAGGCCCTGTGCTAGTTAAGGTATGATGCCCCTTACTTGGGCCCTGAATGTGGCACTTCCATAGTCTATCAACTCTATCATTATGTCAGGAATCGCTCCGAAACAAAACGCCTTCAAATTTAAAATTGCACCGGATAAACAAAAATCCATCTTAAAAATTTGTTTGACTGGAATATGCCCCCCCCCCCACTGGTCACAGGGGCCCTGTGCTTAAGCACACCTTAGCAAACTGGTAAATCCGTATCAAACGGGTTCAGACCTATAATCCGACATCCCGATAGTCTGGAGTAGTCCGACAGTCCTTTTGTCCTACAGGTTAAGTATATTTAATAGCTATTCAGGGAAAATAAAATAACTGTTCTTTATAAGAAATATTCGCCTAGTCAAGTTTCGAGCACTGTGAAAGCCATATTCGTCGTCAGGCTGGCGTTGCAAGATTCCTTTGTGGTTTACTGATGCATATATTAAATACACTTTCGTCAAATTAATTTTGATGATATTTACGTTAGAGAATTCAAAAAGAAAATGTCCGAATACATTGCCTAGACCCGGAATACGTAGCCTGGTCTATTGTACCGACCCTCTCATCTACCCAAGACAACCTTTTCAGTCCGTAACAAATCGTCCCTGGGTTTTGTCGAAAAAAAATAATTTAACAGCGAAGAAGACGAAAATATTTAATTTGATTCAAAAATCCCCCCTCCCCCGAAAATCGTATGGTCGTCACTTTGAGGTTATCATTGGATTAAAGAAGCTTACTATTTCTTCATTTAAATCATTGAAAATTCCGTCATACTTGTACAAATTCAAACAAATATTCAAGAAAATTGATCCAGTTAAAGCTTTAGGGCTTTCATCCAAATTATTTATACCTGATAACGTTTCAGCCCGTTCATCGGTTCGAGGCCTGGAGAGCCAAGAAGGGCCCGTTATCTCTGAAGGGCCATAAACGTTTTATTATGATTTTTCATTTTTGGTGGTATTTTCAACTATTCTTAGTTTTTTTTTTTTTTTTTTTTAAATTGATACTGTAACATTCACTTAGACTTATGAACGTTTAACAGTGGTTTTATTGGACCTCAAATCTTCGGGGTACCATTTTGAAGCTGTTTTGTTCAACCTTGCAAGATTTCTCTTGGAGGCCCTGCATTAGGTTGTACGAATATGCACACGAACAAGTTAAGTTAAGGAAAGAGAGATGAAATAATAAAGAAGATTTATTGAAAATAAATATGTAAAGAGAAACTTTTTAAAAACATGGGGGGGGGGTAATTCCGTGTCAGCCTGTGCAAATTTCTTGTGTTTCTGTATTACCATGGTTTATTGTGGATATACATGTATTTATTATTGAAATTTACATATCCTAAATAATGTTATTAACATTTAAAGTTCTTCTCCTTCATGCATGATCGACGTTTTATTTTGCTTTTCAATCTATGGACTTTGAGCATGCGTGATGGGCACTGAATTTGATTCGTTTTGTAAACTGGGTACTTCTGTAATTTGATTACATTTTTTAAAATTCCGATCTCACCTTTAATTTGCAGACATGCGCAATAATGAAATAATTTCCTGGTCGGTAAAATATTTGAAAAGTCATCTTAACCACCATTCAGCATGAACGTTGTAAGTGTTGTAATTACATTCTGTTTGTTTTCTTTCTTTTTGTTTTGTTTTTGTTTTATATAGTTAATGGAAAAACTAATATAATATTGTTTATTTTCTTACGAAATGTCTATTTTTAATTTTATTTTAACTCCACGTCAAACAAACTTGGATATTTTAAAAAGAGTACATAAAATTCAAAATGGCCATGGGTGTTTATTATTGAATCATGGGTACGTGTAGGTATTTGGTCATTGTCAAATAAAAAAGCCCATGCGAAGATCACAGGGGCTCGCAGTTATATTTTCACATCACCAGGTAATGAGGTATGTGTGAAACATTGCTTAAAAGTTTCTCCCACAATTTTCTTTTTCTCCCTGGATACCAAAAAAATGAAAAGTGGAGCCTTGAAACGTGAACGTTAGTCCACAGGGACTTGCTCCCGGTGAATAGAAAAATCGACTATCCACATATATATGTTCCAGACCATACGCGTATGGTCCGACCGTACGCGTACGGTCCGACCGTATGAGTTAGACCATATGGGTTTTTTCAATACAAACATTATATCATAAACTTTTATTGAGTTTTACAAACTACATTTATCATAATTATTATTACTTTAAACAAAACACCATCACCTCATGAAAAGTAAACAGTTTTGAACTATAATGCAATTTTATTTGTCTACCTGAATCACATTTTCGCATGCACGCCCAGAGTGACACTTGATGCTACAAGGAACGCCGGCTTTCTACACTTACATGTTTTGTTCATGCATTTTCCCTTGCATTTACATCTTTTGTTTGCACGATGACTCCAGTTGCAAAACCGCGGGAATTTGTTGGCGAAACTTTTAATATATTAAAGCGGGATTTTGAATGTGAATGAACTGGAGTTATCGTGCATGAAAGAAAAACCCCGAGTAAGCCCGAACGTAAGTTCAATGTCGCCAGTTTCGTTTTGGTAATCATCGGATGTTGAAAAGGATGATTTGGAGTGAATGAAGCTATTTTTTGAAGTCAAGTAGGGTTTAATCAAGGTAACTGCTGTTGTAATTCTTAGATAAACATCTTGTTAAACGAATTCAGGAGGACTAGCGGTGAGATGAAAATAATGGAAATAAAATGAGTTGAAGCGTAGCTACCGACGACATTTGTATCTCCCTTGTCTAGTGTATATATGTGGATAGTCGATTTTTTTATTCACCGGGAGCAAGTCCCTGTGGTTAGTCCGACAGGTTAAGTATATTTAATAGCTATTCAGGGAAAATAAAAAAAAAACTGTTCTTTATAAGAAATATTCGCCAAGTCAAGTTTCGTGCCTTGTGAAAGTTAGATTCGACGTTAGACTGGCGTTGCAAGATTCATATCTGGTTTAGTTATGCATATATTAAATATACTTTCGTCAAATTAATCTTGATTATATTTACGTTTGAGAATGCAAAAAGAAAATGTCCGAATATATTGTCTAGACCCAGAATGCATAGCCTTGCCCTTGGTCTATTGTACCGACCCGCTCATCTATCCAAGGCAGTCTTTTCAGTCCAGAAGGAAGAAATTGCCTGCTACATCGGCACTGGGCTCGGTCGAAAAAAATAATTTAACGGCGAAGAAGACGGAAATATTTAATTTGATCCCCCACCCCCGAAAATCGCATGGTCGTCACTCTGAGATTATCATTGTATTAAAAAGCTTAATATTTCGTCATTTAAATGATTGAAAATTCCGTCATACAAGTACAAATTCAAACAAATATTCAAGAAAATTGGTCCAGTTAAAGCTTTAGGGATTTCAGCCAAATTATTTATACAGCCCGTACATCGGTTCGAGGCCAATAGAGCCAAGATGTGCCCGTTATCTCTGAAGGGCCCATAGCCTTGGCCATATATGTAGACGTTTAATTTTGGTTTTTCATTTGGGGGTATTTTCAACTATTTTTAGTTTATTTATAAAAATGATAATGTAACATTCACTTAGACTAATGAAAGTTTACCAGTGGTTTTATTGGACCTCAAATCCCCGGGGTCCCATTTTGAAGCAGTCTTGTTCTGCCTTGCAAAATTTCCCTTGGAGGCCCTGCATAAGATTGTATGAATATGCACACAAACAAGTTAAATTAAGGAAAGAGAGATGAAA
>MJUT01050340.1:450248-472794 GCA_002080005.1 Gigantidas platifrons | reverse complement strand
TTATGGGACGAAGTCCCAACTATGGTAGAAATAGCAATTTTTTTCTATATACTAATGACTAAATTTTCATGCACCGGAAATGACATACCGGAAGTCAATACATGATTAAATCTGTGCAGAAAATCGGATGCGGACGTTTCGTAACCTGGTCGTTTTGTACCTAGATCGGGACTTAAAAAACGACGGAAGCCCCTATTTGCCCCCTCTTTTAAGAAAATTTGGATCCATCCTCGGTCTATTTTGAAAAAATATTATAGGTCCATATATCCGAGTTAACATTGTTTAAAAAAATATATTGGACTTCGTCCCAAGTTAGGTAATACCTATTATCATATTATTATTATTAAAATAGCTACACTTGTGAATATTAGATTCAATCATGAATGACTGCGTTTTTTCAAAAGAAGCTTTGTTGATTTTTATCAGCTCATATAGATAGGATAATAATTATGTGTCATTTTATATTTAATATAGGTATATTATATACGTAGACAAAGTGATGCATATAATTAGCAGATCACAAAGGAAGGATCGACACATCTTACGAATATGTATGAAATGATATGTATTATGAAGTCGTCTTAGAAAAAGTAGTCTTATAAAACAGGTGACCTCTTAAAGGAGGTTCAATTCATATGAAATTGTATATGATACAGGACAGGAAAAATGTGACCTCTTAATACAGATGACCTCTTAATAGAGGGTTCAATTCATATGAAATTTTCTATGACAGGACATAACAATGTGACCTTTTTAAACAGGTGACTGCTTACTAGAGGTGACCGCATGGACAGATTGGACTATAATGGCAGGTAAAGAACAAGAAAACTTTTGTAGAAACGCTATTTTAATAGTTGACCATGCTAAGGACTCGCTTGTAGATGTATTGGAGCTACATTTAACCCTAAAGAGTCTGTCATTTGAGGATTTCATCAATTTACATCAACATGATATTTACCATCTGTGTTTTAACAAGAAATCGTGTTGTCAGTGCCCGGCACAAGGATATGTATCGCCGCTTAACCGTGTTTTGTATCCATCACAACTCGAAATACTACTGGATAAAAATGGAGTGAAACGTCCATGCCATAATCCCAAAAAATCTGCTGATTTCTGTTGTTGCTTAGCTAAACCAGGTGTGACAACAAATGTCCTAGATATTACACTCGCAAGATGTTTGCTGATCAGTTTTTGTGATGACGTGTTTTGGCACAGTTGTTTAACACTGCGAACTAACACACTTGAAGATTTTCTAAATCAAAATCAGCATCAGTTGTACCATCGATGTGCATTTGTTAAAACACCATGTTGCAGATGTCCTCCTGGATGTGTGTTTCCGGATGCGCGTCCTCTTCTTAATCTCCATCAATGGAACTTCCTGTTTAATGCGCTTGCGTTACCATGTGCTCTCCATCAGAACATACATAGCCCCAATATTTGTCGGGTATTTGCTTCCAGTGGGATAGCTGTTATTGATTTAAGTAAATGTTTATCTCGTACTATATTAGAACAATGCTGTTCATTGTGGAAAAGTATAAACACGTTGCTCCAAATGAGGAACGATGTCGGCCATGCCAAAGAAGGAAGAATCACTGACGCTAACTATAGAATTTGTAACAATAAAATCGGGTCGGCTATTCTGGATATTGCCAAAGTTTGTGGGAATGAAACTGAAAAAAAGCAAATTTTGATGGATTTAGAAAAACGGTCCTTAGATGAAACACTTTGTATACAGTACCAAAATACATTGTTAGAACAGATAGCCAGAGAAAGACAGTTTGAAAAGGTAAGATTAGTTAATAAACGTTAAAGTAAACTGAAGGACAGGCATCAACATTTGACACAAGACACAGAATGACGAAAAATAAACCACACTAAAAATATGAGAAACACATGACCCCACCAAAATATAGCTGATTGTCGGGTTTCTAAGTCTACTAGTATAAAAGATCCCTAGACTATCTAAGTTGGGAATCCCGGAACACTGGAATGGCCCCTATTGGGGCACCTGAGTTCGCCTCTGTTTTAGTGGGGTTCGTCTTTAGTTTTCTGTGTTCTGTAGATCGTTGTTTGTACTTTGTCTTTTGTTCTTTTGGCCATTGTTTTGTCTGTACTTCTTTTGATTTACGAATACCCCTTTGTTATCTTCAAACTCCTCTATTAATATATATATGAAATGGTGCTCTGGGTTAAGAGACGATTATGATGGATTCTATTGCCTGAATTTTTTATCTTCGTTAATTGATAAAAATGTCTTTTTGGAAGGTACTGTTCATGTATGTTTTATTAGTCCCGCTATGTCCATCATCGTTAATCCACGGGTAATAACGTTCCTATACTCTCCACTAATCACCCGTTGGTCAATTCAGAGGGTTTGTGCCGTAACGGATATATATCCAATAGTTTCCATAGCAACATGTACACCATAACAACACTCAATTTTCCCATTAGCCGGATTGAACAGGTTGGACGTTTATGAAAAATACTATCCGACTAATCGATATAATATTAATCATTGGTAATCCCTTGGGTAATATGGCCCTGTTCCTATCCTCTAATCATTAATTTGCAAGGAAATCAGTTTCTTTAGAAAAAAAAAAACCCAACTGATTTGATTGGCTGTAGTTTTAAAATTTCTTTGTAGAAATTAGATGAACTTACTGAAAAAATAACAGAAATAGAGAAGGCAGTTGTAAAAACATTCGATGGTGACACAAAGCAAAAGCTGACAAAAGGTAAATTCTTATACGTACATAATTCTGAATACAAGAGGCCTCAGGCTATTGAAAAGGCCCTGTTTAATATGATATGTATTAAGTAGAGGAAGCATTGTGATCAGGATTGCATAATAACTTGATTTTTACCTACCTGTACAATAAGTTTATTAAATTTTTTGAATTTGATTTCTAGCAGTAGCGATTTGATTTGATTTGATTTATTGTGTTTAACGCCACTTTCAGCAATATTTCAGCTATATCATGGCGACCAATTTTAGTGGTGGAAGAAACCGGAGTAGCCGGAGAGAACCACCGATCATGGGCAAGCAACTGGTACAAAGCCGGGTGCGAACCCACCCCGTATTGATGATAGGCTTGTATGAGTTATTAGGTAATCCAACTGTTATGTAAAGGAATTTCAGTTTTATTATTATCTAAGTTTGAAGGAACATTAATGCTGCAGAGACTAGGTTAATGACTTTATTTACAAGATTGTATGTTTATTTACACAGCTGACCATGTGCTGTTATCAACTTTAATTGACCAATGCTTAGGACATTAATTATGTCTGTCTGTTAGGAGTCTGACCATAAATTAGTTCGAGTATCATTAGTGTATAGAACTTTAATTACTGTGAAAAGTTAAATTTGCTTCAGTCTAGAGTGTGGCTCCAAAGTCTACAGGTCAAAATTATTATTAGATATTGAAAAGTATATTGGTGTTTTTAGTGTTCATTATAGTCTCAACTATTATTGTAACACTGGTGGCAGCGGAAAAAAGGAAAATATTACTTAGTGATTAAGTATAAATACCATGGTATACAATATATATATGGATAAACCCATTTGTTCGATAATTTAATACATGGTTGTTAATTCCATGTTAACGAAGTGATTTCGTTTGTATTTCCAAAGTCTACAGGTCAAAATTATTATTAGATATTAGAAAGTATATTGGCGTTTTTGGTGTTCATTATAGCCTCAACTAGTATTGTAATACCAACTACCTATCTCATTGAGCCACTCGGGCCCTTAGCAGAACCGAGGTGTACTCGATACAAAAGCGAGGTTTACTCGATACTGTGGCGAGGTGTACTCGATACAGTAGCGAGGTGTACTAGATACAGAAGCGAGTTGAACTCGATACAATATCGAAGTATGCTCGATATAGAAGTGAGGAGTAATCGATACAGTAATGAGGAGTACTCGATACAGTAGCTAAGCGTAATTGATACAGTAGCGAGGTATACTCGATACAGAAGCAATTTTTACTCGATACAGTAGATATGTTTACTAGATACAGGTGCGATGTGTACTTGATGCAGTATTAATGTGTACTTGATACAGAAGCGAGGTGTGTTCGAATTGAGATGTGTACTTGATGCAGAAGCGAGGTGTACTCCAAACAGTAGCGAGGTATACTCGATACAGTTGCGAGGTGTACTCTATGCAGTAGCGAGATGTGCTTGATACAGTATCGAGGTGTACTCGAAACCGTAGCGAGGTTTACTCGATACAGTTGCGAGGTGTACTCGATACAGTAGCGAGATGTACACGATACAGTAGCGAGGTGTACTCAATACAGTAGCGAGGTGTAATCAATACCGTAGTGAGATGTACTCGATACATTAGCGAGGTGTACTCGATACAGTAGTGAGGTGTACTCGATACAGTAGTGTGGTGTACTCGACACAGAAGCGAGGTGTACTAGATACAGTTCCGAAGTGTACTAGATACAGTAGCGAGATGGACTCGGTACTGTAGAGAGATTTACTCGATACAGTAGCAAGATGTACACGATACAGTTAAGCGAGGTGTACTCGATACAGTAGTGAGGTGTACTCGATACAGAAGCGAGATGTACTTGATACAATTGCGAAGTGTACTAGATACAGTAGTGAGGTGCACTCGATACAGAAGTGAGGTGCACTCGATACAGTAGTGAGGTGCACTCGATACAGTAGTGAGGTGCACTCGATACAGAAGCGAGCTGTACTCGATGCAGCTTTATGCGATCAAATGTATCAGAGACTTACCGGTATATTACTTACACATTGTTCGTGTTTTTCTTCTGGGGTCTCTCGAATTTCCAAGTACTAGAAATGGTATCCATTACCTTGGACTTTCAAAGGACTAGGAACGGTGTCTATCACATTGGTCATTCCAAGGACTAGGGACAGTGTCCATCACATTGAACTTTCCAAGGACTAGGAACAGTGTCCATCACCTTGGACTTTCCAAGGACTAGGAACAGTGTCCATCACCTTAGACTTTCCAAGGACTATGAACGATGTCCATCGCATTACACTTTCCAGAGATTAGGAGCGGTGTCTATCACATTGGTCATTGCAAGGACTTGGAACGGTGTCCATCACCCAGGACTTACCAAGGACTTGGAACGGTGTCCATCACATTGGACTTTTCAAGGACTTGGGATGGTGTCCATCACATAATTAGACTTTCCAAAGATTAGGAACGGTGTCCATTACACTGGACATTTCAAGGACCAGGAAAGGTGTTATTCCACAGAGTACGAAATGTGAAATACATAAATACATAATTTATTTGATTCTTTTTTCTTTCAGATCAACAGATCAGGAAAGAAAAACTTAAAGGTAAATGTTATTGCAGAAAACAACATAATTAAGGGCTAAGTACCATAAATGTAATATCCCTTAACAACACATGTCTGACCTTCCTTAATGTATGATATTCCTTGCTGGCTTGTTCCTTGCTGTGTGACCTTCCTTGCAGTCTAATCTTCCGTGCTGTCTTACCTTCCTTGCTATCTTACCTTCTTTGATGTCTGACCTTCCTTTTGTCTGACCTTTCTTGCAGTCTGACCTTCCTTGCTGTCTGACCTTTCTTGCAGTCTGATCTTCCTAGCTGTCTGACCTTCCTTGCTGTCTGACCTTTCTTGTAGTATAACCTTTCTAGCTGTCTGACCTACATTATTGTCAGACATTCTCTGTTGCCTGACTTTCCTTGCAGCCTGACAATCCTTGCTGTCTGACCTACATTATTGTCAGACATTCCCTGCTATCTGTCTTTCCTTGCAGCCTGACAATCCTTGCTGTCTGACCTACATTATTGTCAGACATTCCCTGCTATCTGTCTTTCGTTGCAGCCTGACCATCCTTGCTGTCTGAACTACATTATTGTCAAACATTCTCTGCTGTCTGACCATCCTTGATGTTTGACTTTCCTTGCAGCCTGACCTTCCTTGTTGAAAATATATCAGTAATTTACTTGCAACATCAAATAACACTTTTGTGATTGGATAATCATATAGTGAAAAAATAAAAACAACTTCATTAATACCATGAAAAGAATGTTGAAACAGTGATGGTCAACAATTCCATCAATATCAACAAAAGGAAAAATCTCATCTCTCCTCAACTCATTAAAACAAAACAAAAAGACCACCACATATGACGTTAGAAATCCAGGTCCTGACTTTGGACAGGCACAAAAATGTGGCAGGGTTAAACCGGTTAGTGTGATCCCAACTCTCATCCTCTTGATAATTGGTAGAACGAAGCATTTTTATTTTTATTTGTAGAAGATGCCGACAGTTGTATTCAGACACATATAACAGAGGAGACATTCGTCAAGACCAATTTAATATCGGAAGGTTTACAGAAACTAAATGAAAATGGAATTGTAATATTGACCGGAATACCTGGAATAGGTAAATCTCAAAACAGTCTTGAACTACTTCGTGCGTTCTGTACAGAAAACCAAGGCTACTCTGCTATTTCCTTGCCAAAGAGATCAGAGTGGAGTGCGCTGATAAATGCTGATGATAACTTAATTGTATTGATTGATGATGTATTTGGTCGAACAAATATTACATTTGATGGGAATGAGGATTTAAAACTTTTGGATATAATTTACTCTACAATACAAAGGGGTACGGTAAAGGTAATATTAACAATGCGGAACACCATCAAATTGGCCTTATCTGACGTAGTAGATAGTCATAGAATGCTTAAAGATGTCAATTTCTTAGATATTAATTCTGATCGTCTACAAATGACCACAGACGAAAAAAGAAAATGTCTTCTAAACTATTGCAAGAAAAATAACATATGGGAACGGAAACCATTTACTCAAGAAATAAATAGTGATGATATTGAAATATTAGACCCGGAGGTGCCTGTTTATTTAAGTAGGGAACAAATACGAGACATTGCCGAAATAAATGTGTGTCCCCTTTTAGGGTTTCCCGAATCGTGCTATTTATTTTCATCCAACAGAAAGTTTACAAGGCAAGGTGTTGCATTTTTTAAACACCCTACTCAAACATTGTGTGATGAGATCTCTAACATTAGAACATTAGGGAAGCACGATGACAGTAAAGCCTTAGAATATGTCATTCTAGTTTATATTATGCTGAATGGAGACTGCTTTGACTCTTCCAAAATAAATTGTGAGAAGGTTAAGCAGATTATTGAATCAATATATGGTCCGTCTAGTATAAAGCTTACTACTATGAAAATAAAAAACTGTGTTGAGTTACTCACGAGACGTTATCTCAAGTTGAAAGAGGATAACATGGTTTGTTTCCAACATAGAACTATAGTTGAAGGCGTGTTTTTATCCTACAAAGACGTTAATACGGAACTCATCATACCTTTGCTAGACAAAGATTTTCTTCTGGAATTGGGATGCCTGGAAAATTATAAACCTCAAAGTGGTGAAGTTATATTCAAATTCTACTCAGAAAGTTATAAGCAACTCGCAAGTCAACTTGTGACATATTTAAAACTGGCACCTAGTCCGGATGGCTTTATTCAAACACTTTGTTCGTCTAGAATAATTAGGTATGCTGACAAATCAATGCTAGAAGAGTTATATAATGCCTACAAGAACACAAAGATCGATATGAATTTACGCCTGAGGTCGCTGGTGAATATTCCCTTTGTTGGAGTTTTTAGTTGCAATAAATATATTGAAGTGAAAGAGAAATTTACATTATTAGAAAGTATGCTTCAATATTCAATAAATTTTACCGACAATACAAATGTAATTATACACATATTAGATTTGATCAGCAAAGAAATGAACGTATATAACACCACATGTGCCAACGAAAGATACAGACGTTGCTTTACACATGCCCTGCTTCAGGCTTGCGCCTCGAACGATGTAGCAAGGTTAAATGTAATATTGAACTTCATTAAAACCAAAAACATAAAACTAGATGAAAAAATTATATTATGGATTGACACTAAAAGTAGCCAAGTGGATACGTATAAATTATTAGTAGCGACTGTAAAAGACTGTGAACTGATTGATGTCAACGTAGTAATGAAGAGAGGCGTTTCTTTAGACGATTGTTCCATGGTATATGCCATTATTGACCAAAATGACAGTAAATCCTATGATATTCAACAAGCAATGAATAGTGCCTGCAAGAAAGGATCAGTCAATATAGTCAGATGGTTATATGAACATTTTGATATATCTGTCTTCGATATGCAATCATTAATGCTTACTGTGTGTAAGCATGGTCATATTGAAATAGTTAAATTCCTGTTAGACAAATTGGACCTAGATGCTGCAATGGACACATCTATGAAAGCTAATGTCAACATTGCATATGTCCTACTGACTAGCGCTAATCACTCTTTCAAAGTCAAAAAGATAATGGACACAATTCTAGATCACAGTGTTAAAAAGATAAATAATAAAGATTGTTCCATATTGGTCAAATATCTCATTGAGACTTATAGCATTTCAAATTTTGATCTCAAAGTGGTCATAGAAATAGCTGGTTTGATTGAAGACAGTGATATCTTACAGTTGGTGTTACAAAAGGTAGATATCGATGACTTTTATCAAATATGGATAAAGTCGGAACACTTTAAAAACCATAGAACAATGGTATTAGAACAGCTGTTTAGATCTGGGTGTTGTACCGATAAAGATGTATTAACATTGATGAATACAGAAATGAGACATCATAATGTCAATGGTATTAAATATTTAATGAAGAAATTTGATTGGAAGTACTTCAATATCAAGACAGTAATAGAATATTCGTTTTGCGACGGCTATTATCATTTTTCCTACTATGATACCAATAAAGCACTAGAATTTTTTAATCGCCCCCACCTCCGCCATTATTCTCCCGACCTCATGTTATGGATGTTAAAGACATTTGACTACAATCGTTTTGATATGCGTTCCATACTGAAAATGGCACTTAAACATGAGAAATGGGATTTAGTGGAATGGATCTTGGAAAATATTGACGTGAAGATGTTTGATATTAAATTAGTAATTCAAAGTGTGACGAAGTACTCGAAAGGTAGCAAATTAAGTTGGATATTAGACAATTTTGACAATAGGTTGTTTGATCTTCAATCCATGATGACCAGTGCATGTACATTTGATAACATCTCCTTAGTAAGATCAATGACAGATAGGTTTGGTATAGAAATGTTCCAATCTAGACATATCATGCTATTTGCTATAAGAAATTTAAGGAAAGGTTGTTCCGATATAGTTAAGTTATGTTTGAAGAATCCACTTAACATTGGAGAATACAATATGATTGAAATATTCAATGAGGCCTGCAGACACTATATAATTGAATTAATAGAATGGTTATTAGTTCATCATGATCATGTACATTTTCATTTTAATTCTGCATTTACAGAAACATTAAAAGGTATTGGATGCAACAGAGAAAACATGCTAAAACTTTTACTTATCAAACTTGACCATATATTTCTTGATGTAGAATCGATAATACAGGATCTTTGCAGACGAAGGGATTTTGATGTTGTAATGTGGATGCTAGATACATTTGATCCTTATTTGGTTGATATAAGATCCGTAATGTCAATGGCATGTCAGCATGGAGAATTACATTTGGTACAATGTATTATTCGTCAGTATGGGATTAGGATGTTTAATATTGAATCAATTTTTGATGATGCCTGTAAGAGTAAATCTTCTCTTCTGAAGTGGTTGTATCAGAATTTTGAGAATTCTCACATTTGTAACCTGAACAATTTTCGCAATTACTCATTTAGAAATATCATTTTTTTAATCGAAAATCGTAAAATTAATACTTCTGATTATAGCACTATTTTCAACCATTTCTGCCATACACGTGACAGGGAAATATATATGGAGTTTTTAACGTGTTTGCTTGACACAATGGATCATAGACTGTTCGATTTAAAATTAGTCTTCAATCACGTGTGCCGTTACGGCACAATGACCTTTGCAAAATGGTGCATGAGTGCTTTCGACCAGACATTACTTGATTTTCAGTCGGCCATTTTAGAAGCAGAAAAAAATGACAATTTTGAAATAGTAGCATTCCTGTTGAAAATGAGACCAGTCAAAAAACCTAATTTTGATGTGAATTCTGTCTTTTTAGAAGCTTGTTACCATAGTAACGTACAACTTGTTAATTGGTTACTAGATAACTTTGACCATAGAATGTTTAGCGTATCTGAAGGAATTTCACGCTCATGTTCAAGACCTGGATGCACAAAATTAATTATGAATTTAATTGAAAGATGTAAGCAGAATTTAATTGATTTTAACATAGTTATACAAGCAGCATGTCGTGGACACCACTCTTTCACATTTATAAAACAGTTGATGGATATCGCTGATACTTCAAAGGTTGACGCCCCGTTCATTATGCATCAGGCATGTACCGGTAATCATTCATACCTTGATTGGGATTTTGTTAAGTTCATGCTTACTACATACGATTATAAAATATTTGACATGAAGCTTATTTTCAACAGCGCGTGTCGTACAGGTACTCCTGAAATAGTGAAATGGCTACTTGATCATTATGGTGGGGGTGTGTTCGATTTAAAGTCAGGTTTTAACGAGGCTTGTTGTGAAAGGAAGTTAGACATAGTGAAATTGCTCGTAGAATCTGTTGGCACTGAAAACTTTGATTTACAATCAGCACTAAAACTAACAGTGAATGAAGTTAAGTTGCATATATTGTTGCAATTTGACGACATCGTTAAATATTTATTGAATAAAATTCAACCCTCTGTATTTGATTTACAATATGTGATGGATAAGATTTGTCCGAGAGGTAATGCTGTATTTGTTAAGTGGTTAATAGAATCCTTTGACTGTAGTAAACTGGACTTAAATAGCACGATTAGTACGATGTTTGACGAGAAGCATCACTGTTTGAAGGTGCTTGAACTGTTGTTACAGTCTTTCGATCATGAACGATTTGATATGATGTCCATTATAATCCGAGCCAATCACAAAGGATACAGAGAGGTGATATCCATGATGATAAAAACAGTTGATCATTCATTCTTCGATATGAAGACTGTCTTGCTAGAGATATGCAAAGAAGGGAACCTTGAGACTGTAATGAATTTAATTGAAACTTGGCATTGTAAAGATTTAGTTGATGAAGCATTTATATTGAATGCATTTAGAACCGGAAGTTCAGATATCGTGAAATGGCTGCTACATCAAAGAAAAGGAGAGATCATTGATACAAAGACAGCCATGTGCAATGCTTGTATCGGTGGACATACACAGCTGGTGCAATAATTACTTGCGAAAAACAAAATGGACAATGTCAAACACTTCGATTTAAGATCTGCCATAAACGCGGCAAGTTACTATGGGAGAACGGAAGTTGTGCAATTGTTTCTTCAAAGATTTCATTATGAAACATTTGACATGGATGCTGTAATGTGCCACGCACGCGTCAGTGGACATATTGGCTTAGTAAAATGGCTACTAGGAGTATATGATCATGAAATATTTAATATAGAATCCAGTGTTATTGAAGATGTGAAAAATGAAATGGCCGAATTCAAAAAAAGAAAAGAAAAAGAAGAGGAAGAATTTTTTAGAAGCATGATATAGACATGAATTCGAACTTGTAGGCCATGTATCATCGTATATACAATAAATGTTACGAAGTCAATATCTATTCTTGCAGCTGTTAATAATAGAATTAGTTATTATCGGGTTTATAACAAGAGTAACACGGCTGAGGGGGGGGGGGGTGTGCTCCTCAGTTCATGCTCGGTTTTTAGTGTGGTTCATGTTTCTTGATCTTTAGTCTTCAGTGTGGTGTTTTGTAGATCGTTGTTTGTTCTTTTTCTTTTGCCCATTGTTTTTATCTGTCCCCATTTTTTACAGCTTCTGATTACTCCATTGGTATCCTCAAACTTTCGTGGTTCGGGTGGCTCAATGTCGTTGGATCTAACAACTCATACGAGCCTATCACCAATATGGCATGGGTTCGCGTCCGGCTTTGTAAATTATAAAAAGGGTGTACTCGACTCGCAGCCGCAATTCATAAGGTCTACCAGTTGCTTGCTCATGGTCGGTGGCTTTCCCCGGGTACTCCGACTTCCTCCACCACTAAAACTGGTCGCCATGGTATAGCTGAAATATTGTTGAAAGTGGCATTAAGCACCAAAAATCAAATCAAATCAAATCAATCAATCTTCAAACTTTTATTAGACAAGGGATATTTAGTGTTTGAGGTAAACATGGATTTGAACCAGAAAGTAGGTAGCATCGTATAATGTATATACGATAGGCAAAAGTAATTATTCGACAATTTCAGTGCGTGAGTGAGAGAGAGAGTGATTGTTGTTTAACGCCAACTCCGCAATTTTTCAACTATACCATGGCGAGAATAAGATAATTTTCAATGAGATGATGATGTGGTCCGCTTTGTACTAGATCAACACGACTGGTTGGATTTGTTTATAGTGCTATCTCTAGCTCTGAAACAACAGTCCAGGGATATACATGTCGCTCCACTCGGACATATTATCCCGATTCCGAGCCAACCAGTTTTTGTTTTTTCTCCTTAATGCTGCGTGCCTAGTGGAGAAGCAACAAATACCAATTGCATATTCTTTGGTTTGACCTGCTCGGGGTTTGAACACACGATCTACCGCACTCTAACTATTATACCACTGATGTGGTCTCGACAGATTCACAATTGAAACAAAATAGCAGACTTCGGTCGTGTTGGCACTGTTCATCTGACAACTGTCGTGATATGATTTTATATTTATGTTTCATTCAATCAAGCGACATATATTTAACATTGAATGTACAGTCAAACCTGCCCATGCAGTCACCTCTATTAAGCAGATACCTCTGTTAAGCAATCACCTCTATTAAGCAGTCACCAGTGTTAAGCAGTCACCTCTATTAAGCAGTCACCTCTATTAAGCAGACACCTGTGTTAAGCAGACACCTCTGTTAAGCAGTCACCTCTATTAAGCAGTCACATCTATTAAGCAGTCACCTCTATTAAGCAGATACCTCTATTAAGCAGACACCTCTATTAAGCAGTCACCTTTATTAAGCAGATACCTCTATTAAGCAGTCACCTGTATTGAAATGTCATCCTTTTCTTGCGCTGTCATAGAACGTTTCATATAAATTTTAACTCTTTTAAGAGGTCAACTGTCTTATCAGGCCACATTTTCTTTGTCACAAAGGTGACCTCTTAATACAGGTTTAACTGTACATGTATTTAGCATTTAATGTATATTTATTTGTTTCTGTTTAAATCCAGTGTTTGGGTATAACGCCTTAATAAGGGATTGTTTCACATATAAAACAACATGGCTGTTCTCTTCAATGTTTATCGAATGTTCTCAGTGTCGTTTAAAAGTCCCGAACGTCGTTAGGTATATACTATATATACAATCTAACCTGTCTTAAGAGGTCATATTTTTGACTAAGAGAAAGTGGCATTTTAAGACCAGTAACCTCTTAAAACAGTTTCAATTCATATGAAATGTTATATGACAACACAAGAAAAGGATGACCTTTTCATACAGGTGGTCGCATGGTAAGACTTGACTGCTATAGAGCGAAATTCAGGACATTCTAAAACATTATATAGAGAACAGAATGTGTAGTGTAATGTGAGAAGTCATCCTATATAAAGGCGTATGTAGTGGTCAAAGGTCTGACTTTCCGTATTATAACATGATATTCCGTAGCGAGAGGGTTTCCCCAATCCAACACATGGGAGAGCGCTGTGTATCTCTGTGGGTTTATTCAACACGAACCCCACTATAAACCGGGATATTAAATTTAGGTGCTCCGGAGTTCGGAAGGATAAACAGCTCCTGTTCCACTAGTGGCACCCGTCGTGTTACTCTTGTTACAAACACAGTTGATATCATCAATATGAATGAGAAAAGGACTACATTTAGTTTTGTTTTCAATTGTCAAATTGAGTTTATTCCATCTGACAGTTTCCATATCACCTGCAATAAATGCAGGATTTCATTTGTGAACAAGAACTGAACACATGAACGTGTAAAACATTTTTTGGGTTAGGGTTGTGGTCTTTAATTAAATTGAGGGGCCGTCGTGGTCGTGATCGTGTGGTATTTGGATTTACAACTGTCATTTCAATCACCACTGAAGTTGTGAGTTCGAATCCCGCTCAGATGAGGTGTACTCGATAAAAGTTTGTCATTGACTTACGGTATGTCGTTGGTTTTCGCCGGGAATTCAGGTTTCCTCCACCATTAAAACTGAAATATTGTTGAAAGTGGCGTTAAACACCATAACCGTAGGCCATCATTATTTCTATTTTATTATTATACTTTTGTTATCATTATTTGATAGGTTTTTACATTTACACCTGTTTTTATTATTTGCTTGTTGAATATTTTTATCTATGAGTTTAAATGTTGTTTTTTCTACAGATTATTTAACTTTACCTTAAAGTACATTATATATCATTTCCCTATCACTTGTTAATTAGCTAGTAACACATTTTTTTTTATCCCATCCTCAAATCAACGAATACATATTTTCGAGGGACCCGGGTGGCTCAATGAGTTAGGTAGTTGGATTACCTAACAACTCATACAAGCCTATCACCAATACGGCGTGGGTTCGTGCCCGGCTTTGTAAATTACATAAAAGGTGCACTCGACTCACCTTCGCAAGTGATAAAATTTACCAGTTGCTTGCCCATTGTCGATGGTTTTCTCCGGGTACACCAGTTTCTTCCACCACTAAAACTGATCGCCATGATATAGCTGAAATATTGCTGAAAGTTGCCTTAAAACACAAAAAATCAATTAATTTTATATATAGATTTAATTTGTTTACTTATGTATATAGATTTAATTTGTTTACTTGTGTATATTGATTTAATTTGTTTACTTATATTTGATCTTCATTATACTGTATATTATTGTTATACTTTTGTTATATTTAACTCTTAGACATTTTAGAAATATTGCTGAAAGTGGCATTAAGCACCAAAAATCGATCATTTGTATATATTGATTTAATTTGTTTCTTGTATTTCATCCTCATGATAGAATACATACATTCAGTCTATAAATACATATTTTTAATGGGTGTGCTTGATTTTCTATAATAGGCGTGTTTGACTTGTGTATATTGACTTAAGGTGGTACCTTACACTTCAGGTAAAATTTGATCTACTCGTTTAATTTTCTTATTTTTTTTGGCAGTGTGTTTGAATATATCCACTGTAATAAATATTAAAATTTTAACAAATTTCAACCAACAGACTCAGAGCTATAAATTCAATAGCCACATAGCAGCTTTTCACCCTGTGGTTTTGATCACCGAGATGCTTGAAATATGCATACAAACATCATATGATCAAAACATTCAACTGATTTTAAAGAGTTATCTCCCTGTAGTGTTAGGTACCACCTTAATTTGTTTCCTTGTATTTAATCCTCATATATTGCTGTATATTTTTGTTATCCTTTTGTTATATGTAATACTGTTATTATATGTAAATTGTAGACATTCAATAATTATTAACATTTGTGAAATTTTATATTTTCAAACTTTTTGTTTTCTATTTTGTTGTAATTTCATGCATTCTATATAAAAAAAAAAAAGACCGCCATGATTGTATGGCAGTTGGATTTTTAGCTACCTATCCAATAAGTGACAATGACCACTAACGTTTTGAGTTTGAATCCCGTTCAGGCAAGGTGTACTCGATACAACATTATGTGATAAACTTTGTTAGTGACTTGCGACAGGTCGGTGGTTTTTTTTCGGGTCCTCCGGTTTCCTCCACCAATAAAACTGACCGTCACGATATAACTGAAATATTGTTGAAAGTGGCGTTAAACACCTTAAACCAAATCTATATATGATAGGCGTGATCCAATTACATGTACATAAAAAAATACTACACAATTATGATAATGAAGTGACATATGATGTTTACAAAATGTATAATATATGATATGATATCATATTCAGTGCCGTTTTAAGACAAGGGTATGATGGGCAATTGCCCTGGGGCCCAAACAGCATAGGGGCCCCATGCTAATATATGTATGTTGTGTACAGCATGTTTTTTAATTTTTAATGTTTAAACACTGATTTTGTTGGAATTACCAATACAATAAATATATTTTAATTATATTGACATTTACATTTTTATTCCTATGAGTGGTTGTGTAGGTAGGGACCCTCGTGCATTGATTTGTCCGGGGCCTATGATGCCGTTAAGACGGCCCTGATCATACTATAAACTACAATAATAGAATACATTCAGTCTATAATAAATACATGTTTTCAATGGGTGTGTTTGATTTTCCATAATAGGTGTGTTTGACTTCTACTTTTTTGTCATTCTTTCAAAACTCCTTATAGATTGTAGAATTTATTATGCAATGGTAAATAGAATAACATAAATGTATGTACAATTGTGTGTGGATGTAAATGTGTTGTCTTTTTCTTGAATATTGACTTGCATGTAATTTTTTTATTTGTAGCATATTTGGGAAAAATCAAGGCACTTTTTCAAAATCTAGACTTTTATTTTCTGTTACAAAACAGTTAGAGAACAGAGAACATTTGAAGACATTATTGTTTAATGATAATAATAAATCTGGAGGAAATAAATAAAAAACATATAGAAACCTAAAAACACAGTTTGATTTGGAAAAATATTTATGTGCAGATGTAAATAAAAATATTATATCAACATTTGTTAAAATCAGAATAAGTAATAGTAATTTAAATATTGAAAAAGGCAGATATTTAAATACTCCTGCTGAAGACAGGATATGTAATTTGTGTAATTCTGGAGTAGAAGACGAATTCCAATTTACTATTATATGTTCAAAATGACTGTCTTGTCCTGAAGAATTTTTCAAGAATATCTGTGATGATGTGCCTTCATTTATTAATATGTCTGACTTTTAAATTTTTATTTAGTAGTAATGATCTAGACATATGTAAAATGTGTATATTAGGTGTCAATAAGTTGTATAGTCTAAATCAGTCTCTAAAACAAAATTAATCAGTGGTTTTAATTTTTTCTGTCACTTTTACTGATCTTTAATTGTCAATGGGAGGTAACTTGAAATTTTATACATTTGTATTGTATGGGAGATAACTCTGTCTTTCCTCAGCTGTAATGTTATCAAATATTGTATACTTAAAGTTGTCTTAGTTTGTTTGTCATGTTCTGTATTGATGATAATCCTTTGTTTGGATTTTTAGTTCAATAAAATTATTTGATTTGATTTGATTTTGTAATTTGTTTACTTATGTATATTTATTTAAATTGTTTTCTTGTATTTGATCTTCATTATGCTGTATATTTTTGTTATATTTAATTTGTAGACATTCAATAATTATTAACATTTCTGAAATTTTATATTTTCCAACTTTTTGTTAGATCAGGTGAGCTTTTGTCATCACTTTGCATCCGTCGTCGTCCGCATCTGTAAACTTTTCATACTTTCATCTTCTTCTTTGAAATTACTGAACAGATTTGGACCAAACTTGGCAGAAATGTTCATTGGGAGGTCCTCTACCAAATTTGTTACTTTGGTTTAGATCGGAAAACCAACATGGCCGCCAGGGCCAATAATGTGTTCTGATTGGTTGAAACTTTGAAAATCTTCTTGTCAGAAACTACTCAACTGATGGAATTGTAACATTATAGAAATGGTGACTGGATGGTCCTCTACTAAATTTGCTAATTTTGTGCTGATCGCATATCCAAGATGGCCACCATGACTCGACTTAGTTTTAACATAGGACCCTATGGGAAAAATGTTTAAAAAGTTTTTCCTCTGAAACCAGCAAGTCAGTTTAAAGCAAATTTGGCATTAATGGTCCTTAGGTGGTCAGCTTTCAAAAGAATGTCATGTGACCCCGACCTCCATCCAAGATGGCCACCATCAGCGAACATAGTTTGAACATAGGACCCTATGGGGAAAATGTTTTAAAAAAATTGTCTCTGAAACCTGCAAGTCAATTTAAAGCAAACATGGCATGAATGGTCCTTAGGCTGTCAACTTTCAAATTAATGTTATGTAACCCCGATCTCCATCCAAGATGGCCGCCATCAGTGAACATCGTTTTAACATAGGACCGTATGGGAAAAATGTTTAAATTTTGTTCCCTCTGAAACCAGTAAGCCAACTTAAAACAAACATGGCATGAATGGTCCTTAAATGGTAAACTTTCAAAATTATATCCAGTGACCCAGACCTCCATCCAAGATGGCCGCCATCAGCGGACATAGTTTTAACATAGGACACGGTGGGAAAAAATGTTTTAAAATCTTCTCCTCTGAAACCAGTAAACCAATATAGCAAACATGTCATCGATGGTCCTTCGGTGGTCAACTTCCAAAATTGTGTTCAGTGACCCCAATCTCGGTCCAAAATGGCCGCCGTCAGCGGCCATAGTTTTAACATAGGACCCAATGGGAAAATTGTTTAAAAGTCTTCTCCTCTGAAACCAGTCAGCCAATTTAAAGCAAACATGGCATGGATGTTCCTTGGGTAGTATATACTTTCAAAATTGTGTCCGGTGACCACAACCCTCATCCAACATGGCTGCCATGAGCAGACATAGTTTTAACATAGAACCCTATGGGATTTGAATAGTAACTTAGATGTATTCGGCATGCAGACATTCTTAAGAGGACTTATTTATATCAGGTGAGCGATACAGGCTCACCTGAGCCTCTAGTTTTCTATTTTGTTCTATTTTCATGCATTCTATATATAAAAAAAGAAGGGGGTTGTGATCGTAGGTAGTTGGATTTATAGCTACCTATGCAATTAGTGCTTATCACCACTGAAGTTGTGAGTTTGAATCCCGTTCAGGCGAGGTGTACTCGATACAACTTTGTCAGTGACTTGTGACATGTCGTTGGTTTTCTCTGGGTACTCCGGTTTCCTTCGCCAATAAAACTGACTGCCACAATATAACTGAAATATTGTTGAAAATGGCGTTAAACACCATAGCACCCTCGTCTATGTAAACAAATAGTACAATGTTTACTATACTTTCTTAGCTCACCATGCCAAAAGGCAATGTGACCTTTTACCATCACTTGGCATCCGTCGTCCGTTAACTTTTCACATTTTAATCTTCTCTGAAACCGCTTAACCAAATTTACCCAAATTTGGTAGGAAGCATCTATGGAAGGTCCTCTGTGAAAGTTCTCAGTTTGTCCCGATATCTCCTGAAAAACATGATAGGTACAGGCTATTCTTATTTCTGATTGGCCGATTTATAGATAAAATATTCTCTTCTGAAATCGTTTGTTTAAATGAACTAAAACTTGGTAGGAAACATCTATGTGATATCCTATATAAAGATTGTTAATTTTGTCCTGAACCGTTAACAAAGATGGCCACCATAGGTAATTCTTGTTTGTGATTAGTCAATTTGTAACAAATCTTCTCCTCTGAAACCGCTTTGCCAAATAAACCGAAACTTTGGTAGGAAGCATCTATGTAAGGTCTTCGATAAAAATTGCTTATTTCATCCCCAGCCGTAAGCAAGCATGGACCCCACAGGCAATTTTTGCATCTGATTTCTAAAAATGTTCTCCTCTGTAACCGCTTAACCAACTGAACCGACATTTGGTAGGAAGCATATATGGAAGGTCCTCTATAAAGGTTGCTCATTTCGTCCCGATCTGTAAACGAACATGGCTACCATAGGCAATTCTTGTTTCTACTTGGTCGATTTCTGAAAAACTTTCTCCACTGAAACCCCTCGGCCAGATAACTGAAACTTGGTAGAAAGCATTTATAGAAGGTCTTCTATACAGATTGTACATTTCGTCCCTATCAGTTAACAAATATGGCCATCATAAGCTATTCTTGTTTCTGATTGGTTGATTTCTAAAAACTCTTCTTCTCTGAAATAGAGTAGTTAAATGAACCAAAATTTGGTAGAAAGCACCTATGGAGGGTTCTGTATAAAGTTTCCTCAAAACAGAATGAAAGGTGAGCGACACAGGGTCAAGCCCACTGAGCCTCTAGATTTTTGTTGGTTTTTTTTTATAAATATATAATATCAAATGTTAAGAAATTGATATTTTCAGAGACAAAAAAAATTTCATCTTTGTGACTTTCGTACAAATATAATACATGTTTCCTGAATGTTTATGAACCTAACATTCATCTTAATTGTCTTCATGTTGTTTTTTAACAAAATAAAAAAGAAATTGTACAGATTTTTTATGTTCTTGTGTTTACTTCTCACTGTTCTCCTCGAGTGGCGGGCAGATCAAACAAAAGACGTTAAAATTGGTTCTTGTAGCTTCTACACTAAGCAAGCAACTTTAAGGAGAAAGAGCAAAAACTGGTTGGCTCGAAATCATGATAATGTGTCAGAGTGAGGCGATATGTCTGTCCACGGACTGTTGTTTCAGTGAGCTAGCACTATAATAATCCTGCTCAGCATGTTGGTCTAGTACAAAGCGGACCTCATCATAATCTCATTGAAAATTAACATGTTCGCGTCATGGTATAGGTGAAAAATTGCTGAGTTGGTGTTAAACAACAATCACTCACTCACTCTATTGTTGACATCCTATTTAAATCAACAGAATATTTCAAAGTATAAGATTTTATTTTTGGTGTTTTAACGCCACTTTCAACAATATTTCAGCTATATCATGGCGACCACTTTTAGTGGTGGAGAAACCCGGAGAGAACCACCGACCATGGGAAAGCAACTGGTAAACTTTATCACTTGCGGCTGCGTGTCTTGTACACACTTTTTGTAATTTACAAAGCCGGGTGCGAACCCATGCCGTATTGGTGATAGGCTCGTACGAGTTGTTAGATCCAACGACCTAACTTATTGAGCCACCCCCACCCCCCCTCCCCATAGTATAAGATAGTTATAGACAATGGGTATGTACAGAGTGTCCATAGGTATAGGAGCCGTCGAGATCGTGTGGTAGTTGGATTTATAACTACCTGTGCAATCAGCATCTATCAAACACTAAAGTTGTGATTTCGAACCCCATTCAGGGTGAGGTGTATTCGATACAATATTATGTTATAAAGTATGGCAGTGACTTGTGACAGGTAGGTGGTTTTCACCAGGTACTCAGGATTCCTCCACCAATGAAACTGACCGCCACGATATAACTGAAATATTGTTGAAAGTGGCGTTAAACATCATAAACCAAACCTCGATAGTATGTTTATTCCTCCTTAGTTAAACTAGATGTGTCGAAATATTAAGGAGGCTTGCAAATGTTTCACTCTTTTCTTAATTCCCTCAGTAATAGGCTAAGTATAACAAACTATTGTTTAAGATCTGTATTCTCAAGCCTCCTTAAATTCTCAAGATTTATTAAAGGAAACAATATCTCAAATCTTAGTGAAATAAAGAGGTGACAACTAAATATTTGGCCAAATTTCAAAGTCCAAGGGCCATAACTCGGCCAAAAATCATTGGACCGGAACGAAATGTTCGCGATTGTATGGTAGTTATATTTACAAATACCTATGCAATCAGTGCCTATCACCACTAAGGTTGTGAGTTCCATTCCTTCTCATGGTGAGGTGTACTCGATACAAAATTAAGTGATGCAGTTTGTCAGTGACTTACGGCAGGTCGATGGTTTTCTCTGGGTACTCCGGTTTCCTTCAATAAAACTGACAGTCACAATATAACTGAAATATTGTTAAAAGTGGCATTCAACCCCATGACCCCTACAGCCACGGTGACACATTATCCAGATTCCGACCCAACAAGTCATGGTCTTACTCCTGAATACTGCATACTGCAGTCCTCAATAATTTTCTGTTGCAAAATACCAATCTTTTATAAATCCTTAGCAAAATATGCCCAAATTTTGCTGGTCATGGCTGACACGACTGATGAATGTCATGAACTCTGTAAGATCGACATTTTTTCTCTCTCAAATATTTAAAAAGAAGGTCATGGTGAAACTTCAGCATCAAGGGAGAGAAAGGCAGGATAATAAACAAGCATTATCATTAAGGGTATTTTCTATTTATTTTTAAAATTTCTCTTCTGAGAATATCTTTCTCCAATACAACATTTTGTCAGTGTACATTAAAATAAAATGTATACTGTAACACTCTAAACACACAAATATACCAACACACATACACATACACATACACACAGAGGCATACACACACTTCTTGGAAAAACCTCACAAACATATAGCATACTTTTATCACATAAAATATTCCTTATAAGGTAATGAAGTTACCAAATATTATTTGAAACATCCAAATGTGTCTACTATTTATTTCCCATTTTCGTAAGGGACCAACCTTTCAACTTTTAGAAAGGGGTTACGAGTTATGTTTTCCCCCGAGCCCGAACGGTTTTTTTTTCACACACAAAAAATCAATTTTATTTTTTGGCTGGGACATGAACAATTAGTAACATTTTTTCAAATTTCTTATCGAAAAGTCCAGAGTCAGGTTTTTATTTATATATTTTTCTTAATCTTTAAGGACAAGATAATTTTTTTCTTGAAAATTTGTTGACAGAAAATAAAAA
>MJUT01050340.1:430689-441150 GCA_002080005.1 Gigantidas platifrons | reverse complement strand
ACATTACGAGTTTCCAACTTATATACAGTCATCGAGTCAAACCTGCCCATGTGGTCACCTCTATTAAGCAGTCACCTGTTTAAAAAGGTCACCTTTTTCTTGTCCTGCTATAGAACATGAATTGAACCTCTGTAAAGAGGTCACCTGTCTTATAAGGCCACTTTTTCTTTGTTCAAAAGGTGTCCTCTTAATACAGGTTTGATTGTATTGTTCTTTATTGGAGCTAATTTTCCAATAACATTTATTTTCCCAATTTTTACCATATTCCTGATTTTCTATTCCTTTTACAGAGATTCAGCTAAACACTGGTCTCACGACATTTGTCCACCTATTTCTCAAATTGTCGTTAAGAACTTCATATAAAAATTAGTTTAATTATCAAAGAATGTCCTGAAGAAATTTTGGTAAAACGGGCAATTGTCCTGAAGATTTCAAAGTCTAGTTGAAACACTGCCTGTCCAAACCCACAACATGGATTCTTATCTGATATGTCATGGTCTTTCTTACTTGTGTTCAATTGTTGGTTGATTGATTGATTGATTGATTGATTGATTGATGTTTAACGTCCAGCGAGCAATTTTTCAGCTATATTCAGGACGATCAATTGTTGGAGATGGTGAGGTGGTTTTTTTTTATCCATTGGTTTGAATTGGTTTGGTTTTGATCTTGAAGAATTCACAATCGTAACCACTCGGCCATTCTCGCTATCCTACATTACAAATAACCTCATACGTAGAGAGTAGAAATTCTTCTTAAATTGTTTGCCGCACAAAAATATAGTCCACGAAAAACCAATATGGAAGACATACTAAGTAAAATCTAATCATGCAAAACTAATTAAAACTTTAACTTTTATCCATGAAAATAATTGAAATATAGAAAATTACTTAAAATATAACTTTATCAAACTTTCATATAACTGACTTGTGAAAAGAAGTTCTATTTATCCGCCACCTACTTACGAGGTTATTTGTAAGGTAGCGAGAATGGCAGAGTAGTTACGATTGGAAGATTTCAATGTCTAGCTGAAACACTGCTCTTAAAACAGCGAAAAGCCATGTACATGTATCTACCCCTTTAATTTACTTAATAAATGTAATGAGAATCATAAAACTGTTAGCAATATTCAAGTTTACGACACTTTCTGAACATTCGGACATACTAAATATGAAGAGCAAATAAACCGTATGATTTATAGAAATTGACAATTGCATTGTAATCTAAAAGTACCCTAATTATGTATGATTTTATTGTTTGTCAAAAACTGTGATAAACACTTTATTTGAATTTATTGTCGAAATTTGAACTCCTTGTGGTTTTAAGTTAGAAGATATGAAAAAAGGGCCTCTTACTGGGTTCAGTTGTTTGAAGGTCGAGACCTGTGGTCAGAAATGCTTTCAAATGACAGTGAATAGACAATATATTTTTTTGCCAGAACACAAGAATTTTTTTTTTTAGAAAAAAAAAATGAAACAAAGGCTTTTGGCTGATGAAACAAACTAGGTACAAATGTCAGTTACAACTCCCCATTGTGACAATACAGGCTGGGAGGGAGAGGGGGGGGGTTATTCTTGGCCCACGTTACTTACTAGTATTGGGGTACATGCCTAGGGTACAGGATAAATAATTAGGGTTATGGTATATAACAATACTTTCAACAATATTTAAGTTTCATATCGTGGTGATCAATTTTATTGGTGGAGGAAACAGAAGGACGCGGAGAAAACCACCGACCTGCTGCATGTTACTGAGGTACAGGGGGGGTTCACTTCAGTGGTGATATATATAGGCACTGATTGCATAGATACATGTAGTTGTAAATTCATGACCACAACAGCCCCATGATAAATAAAGTAGTAATTTTTTTGATTTTTGGTGTTTAACACCACTTTCAACAATATTTCAGCTATATCATGGTGACCAGTTTTAGTGGTGGAGGAAGCCGGAGTACCCGGAGAGAACCACCGACCATGGGCAAGCAACTAGTAAACTTTATCACTTGTGGCTGCGAGTCGAGTGCACCCTTTTTTGTAATTTACAAAGCCGGGCGCGAACCCACGCCGTATTGGTAATAGGCTTGTATGAGTTGTTAGATCCAACGACCTAACTCATTGAGCCACCCGGGACCCCAATAAGTAGTGTGATATGGTACATGTGATATGATACACTATGGCATTTCTTCACCTAAAAGGGGCTGTCGTGGTCGTGATTGTATAGTAGTTGGATTTACATCTACTTATGTAATCAGTTCCTATCACCGCAAAAGTTGTGAGTTCAAATCCCGTTCATGGCGAGGTGTACTTGATACAACATCCCCCAACCAATAAAACTGAACGCTAAGATATAACTGACACATATCGTTGGAAGTGGTGTTAAACACCATAAACCAACCAACCAATTCATATAGAAAATCATACCTATATGAATGACATAATGCATTTGTAATATACAATGTCATTTGAAATCAACAATGTCATCTAGTAATTTTCAAATGTCACAAGGTTAATTTTTAGAACATAATTTTAAATATCAGCCCTGTATGTTTGTTTTTCACTGGCTTAATTTTGATGCATGGGTAATTATTATTTTGATAATAACAATTTGGTATGGCTTGAGATAATTGTCATGTGTCAAATACAAAATTGACTGATAGATTGTGACTTAATGTCAAGTAAGCAGTACTGGTATTTCAGCTATGCATTTTTTGTGTTCATGATGAAAACAACTGAAAAGGAGTGGCACTGAGATGGGCCCATGGGCCATGGCTGGAAGTTAAAATTGTGATAGGGTAAAAGAAGATCCATCTTGCTCTCGAGTTTAGATAGTTTGGTTTGCTTTATGATGTTTAACGCCACTTTCGACACTATTTCAGTTATATCGTGGTGGTCAGTTTTATTGGTGGATGAAACGGGAGTACCCGGAGAAAACCACCGACCTGTCGCAAGTCACTGACAAACTAGTTTAGATGGTCCGGATCAATAACCTTTTTTGTTACCCATAGAAATAAATATCCCCCTCCGCCATTTTGACGAAATATTCTAAGTAAAAAAAGGTAATCACTCTCCCAAAAATGGTCCAATCAAAATGCCACAAAGATATTTGATTGTCCACATAGTAATAAGCATTTAAAGTTTCAAGAAATTCCCTTGGAGAGGTGTACTCGATACAACATTATGTGATAAAATTTGTCAGTGACTTGCGATAGGACAGGTCATGGTTTGAATTTCTCTGGGGTATTTGGCTTCCTCCACCAATAAAACTGACCACAACGATATAACTGAAATATTGTTGAAAGTGGCGTTAAACACCATAAAACCAAACCGTGCATTAGGAGTAGTGCATACAAACTCTTGTGACGGACGGACGGAGAGATAAAAAACAATATGTCTCCCACAGAAGGGAGAGAGACATACATAACAAATTGAGGAAGAAGGAATAGTTTGTAGTCGGGTACAAAAAGAACATTGTTACCATGGGCAACAGTTTCTGTGTATTTTATTTATCTTTTATATGGCCGAAAATAATGGAATATGCCATTGAATGATGTACAGGCAAAACCTGCCCATGCAGCCACCTCTATTAAGCAGTCACCTGTATTCAAAGGTCATATTTTTCTTATCCTGTCATAGAAAATTGCACATGAATTAGAACCTCTTTTAAGAGGTCACCTGTCTTAAAAGACCACTGTTTCTTTTTTCCAAAGGTGACCTCTTAATACAGGTTTGACTGCATTTTTTGTATTTTAAATAAAACGGAACAAAATAAAACAAGAAAAAAAACATTGGCTTCTTTTGAATCACAAACAAATAGAATTGCACAACATAGAAACAAATAAATTTACCATACAATGTAGTATTACTTGGTAAATTGAAACATCACAATAATAGCTTATTACAATAGGGGACTGGGTGGCTCAATGAGTTAGGTCGCTGGATCTAGCAACTCATACAAGCCTATCACCAATACATGTGTGGGTTCACGCCCATCTTTGTAAATTACAAAAAAGAGTGCACTCGACTCTCGGCAGCAAGTGATAAAGTTTACCAGTTGCTTGCCCATGGTCGGTGGTTCTCTCCGGGTACTCCGGCTTCCTCCACCACTAAAACTGGTNGCCATGATATAGCTGAAATATTGTTGAAAGTGGCATTAAACACCAAAAATCAATCAATCTTATTACAATACCAAAATGTACACGACAGTCCATGCAAGCTGACTACTCAAACAAAACAACGGCAGCAGGTTAACATCTATTTATAAAATTAGTTGCTGTACAATATTGTCAAGGTCACCGATCGTCAATACAAAAAAAAAACTTCACGGAAGTTTGAATTTCTAAACTTCTTCGTTCAATTTATATGAACCGTTTTGTGAATAAATCTGTTTCAAGTTAACAAA
This sequence comes from Gigantidas platifrons, assembly GCA_002080005.1. Classification (NCBI taxonomy): domain Eukaryota; kingdom Metazoa; phylum Mollusca; class Bivalvia; order Mytilida; family Modiolidae; genus Gigantidas; species Gigantidas platifrons. The sequence goes on along the minus strand of MJUT01050340.1, from coordinate 436,755 downwards.
TTCAAATACTGCTTGTATTTTACATAATGAACTAAACACAGGTCCATACAAAGCAGCAGCCCCTCCCACTTTTAGATCAGTCCAGATTTGAAATGTAAAATGGTCACACAATACAAAATAAAATTATTGACGTGTGTAATAATATAATGTAAGGTTATAGGTCAAATAAAGTGTGGAAACAGCACAAGGAGACACGTTAAGTAGATAGATGGTTTTGTTTCGTTTATGGTGTTTAACGCCACTTTCAACAATATTTCAGTTATATCGTGGCAGTCAGTGTTATTGGTGGAGGAAACCGGAGTAGCCGGAGAAAACCACCAAACTGTCGCAAGTCACTGACAAAATTGATCACATAATGTTGTGTCAAGTAAACCTTGCCATGAGTGGGATTCCAACAACTTATTTTAGATTTCTGTCAATATCACTTTAAATATGCATTACACTTCAATTTGAACTGTAACTGTCTCACCAATCAATCAATCAATCAATCAATCAATCAATTCAAACAACGTTAAATTTGGTAAACAATAATATATTTCTAAAAAAAAATAAAAAAAAAGAAGAAGAAAGAATTAAAAAATATGCCATGTGCTGGAGAAGAACATAAAAGGCAGAAAATGTTTTGTAATTTTTAATATGTGCTCATTTCTATAAGCCATCTGCTACGAAAATGTGTCCACTTCAAGCACGGCATATTACAAGTAATTACTTCCAAATTAATTCAAGCAATCCCAAAATTTGTAATTTGACAAAGAACAATTAATTTTCCGACATATTAAAAGAATGAATAAATAAATGGATTAAATGTAATCTGGACCACACATGCAGCTAAAAAAAAAAACGAGAAGAAAAAAAAAACCAAAAACAACACTTCAGATTTGTTGCCGAGTTGTTGAGATGACAAAAGATATTTATTTATATATTTGAGTGGTTATAAGCCCGGCGTTTTCTTTGTTCGCTTACGAGATTTAAAATACATGTATTTAAATGAATAAATTAATATTTTCTCTCCAATCAAAAGTCAAGTACCATTTAATCCTGTTAAATATTAGAGATCTGTTGTGAAAACAAATTTTATTATTTTATTCAAGTGGGTGGATAAGGGAAATAACTCTTGTCGTAATACAGTCAAATCTGCCTAATGTGACTTTCCAAGAGAACACTGAAATAGGGTCACATAAGACAGGTGGTCACTTAATACAGGTTTAATTAAAATGAAATGCACTGTGAAGGGAAATTAAAATTAAGGTCACATAATACCAGTTATTGCTTAATAGAGGTGGTCACTAAAGCAGGTTGGACTGTATATATATTTATATAATGTTTCAAACAATATTTTTGAATAAATGAATTAACTTGTCATTTTAGGGAGCATATGAATTATAACAGGCTGGTATGGGCCATAATTAATCAATTGTTTGTTTGCCCACACACGACCTACCAAAATAAAAGGGACTTGCTCAAATTCTGTTTTTGCAACAACAAAAAAAACAACAAATGTGGATATTTTCAGGTTCCGTAGCCATAAGTAACCTTAGTCCAAATAATTACTCATTTTAAAAATGGAAAAAAAGAATTTCTCTGCCTACCTTCCCATGTCCAACACCCATGGGTCGGGATTTGGCAAACTAAAATTTTGTAGGCGTGGCCTTGGGTATGGACTTGTATATAATTATATGTGTGTTTTCATGGATAAGACATGTGAATTGCTATTAAATACAGGCAGGTACTCCTCATAAATATGGGGGATGGTTAAAAGAAGTTTGTCTCAATACCCCCCAACCCTCCCTCCACACCCCCAGTGTAATGCAGTATTATAACAAGGGGATATGTCTCTTTTAAGAGATTGACTCGCAACCATAAAGTGATAAAGTTTACCAGTTGCTTGCCCATGGTCGGTGGTTCTCTCCTGGTACTCCAGCTTCCTCCACCACTAAAACTGGTCGCCATGATATAGCTGAAATATTGTTGAAAGTGGCGTTAAACACCAAAAATCAAAATCAAATCAAATCTTTTAAGAGACTCATATCAACAGGTAGTTCTAAGAGTATGTAAATGTGAAATCAAGGTAGCAGTATCTCAGTTATTCAGTGAGTGTAAGAGTGATTGTTGTTTAATGCCAACTCAACAACAATCTTTGCTTAGACCCGATTGGAGCTTGAACTCACAATATACCGCGCTCGAGACGGCCTAGCCAACCATTACACTACCGATGCAGTTCAGCCTGAACATTCCTCCTTGTAACACACCACAAGCAGGGGAGATCATTCAGCGTTTAAACATTTTAACTTGTAACAGCCCACAAACAGGGGAGATAATTCAGTGTCTGAACATTTTAATTTGTAACAGCCCACAAACTGGGGAGATACCGTCAAACCTGCTTTAGTGACCACCTTTATTAAACAATAACTTGTATTATGTGACCTAAATTTTTATTTTCATTCACAATGCATTTCATATCAATTAAACCTGCATTAAGCGACCACCTGTCTTACGTGACCATATTTCACTGTTTCCTTAGAAGGTCACATAAGACAGGATTGACTGCAATTCAGGGTTTGAATATTTTTGCACTGCAATCACACTACAAACAGGGGAGATAATTCAGAGTTTGAATATTTTTGCCCTGCAATCACACTACAAACAGGGGAGATAATTCAGGGTTTGAATATTTTTGCCCTGCAATCACACTACAAACAGGGGAGATAATTCAGGGTTTGAATATGTTTGCCCTGCAATCACACTACAAACAGGGGAGATAATTCAGGGTTTGAATATTTTTGCCCTGCAATCACACTACAAACCAATCGTAACTACTCGGCCATTCTCGCTATCCTGCAAATAACCTCGTATTCAGATAGGAGAAATTCTTCTTAAATTGTTTGCCGGAAGTTAATTATATATAAGCCGCACCTAAATATAGTCCACGAAAATCCAATATGGAAGACTTACTAAGTAAAATCTTTAATCATGCAAAACTAATTAAGACTTTAACTTTTATCCATGAAAATAACTGAAATATCGAAAATTGTTTAAAATATAACTTTATCAAACTTTTATGTAACTGACATATGAAAAGTAGTACGATTTATACGCCTAATGCATTCGAGGTTATTTGCAGGGTAGCGAGAATGGCCGAGTAGTTACGATTGACTACAAACAGGGGAGATAATTCAAGGTTTGAATATTTTTGCCCTGCAATCACACTACAAACAGGGGAGATAATTCAGGGTTTTAATATTTTTGCCTTGCAATCACACTACAAACAGGGGAGATAATTCAGGGTTTGACTATTTTTGCCCTGCAATCACACCACAAACAACATTAAAGAAATGACAGGAAGACCAAACGTTTATTGAAGTTTCTACATGTGAAACAAACAATAATTTCACCCACTTAGAGATAAAAGAGAAAAGTTCTTCACCAGCCCAAGTTTAAGCAAAAACTTCTATTTTTATACCAGGTCATGGTGCCGCAGGGTCAATTAACAAGCTGTTGACAGGGAAGGAAAGTACTGTACCATACTTCTAAAAAACGTTCCATTTTGTCATTAAAAAGGCTCTGGTCATCAACACGTAATTTCAAAAACAAAAAGTATTTTTAGACGAGGTCATGGTGACCCAGAGTCGTATAACAAGCTGTAGACCCTGTTAGAACTGTACTATACTTCTAAAAAACGTTCCATTTTGTCATCAAAAGGCTCTGATCATCGGCACGTAACTTCAAAAACAAAAATAAACTTCCTATATATAGTTTATATAGATATAAATCTATAAGGGTCAATAACTAAAGGAAGCTCAACTTGACTTTTAATCTGAGTGGTAATCCCCTAAAAGTCTACTATGTATTGCTTTGAAGATCTTAGCCTAGTGTCTGAATGGCAATAATCTGATTTAATCCCCGTCTCAGCTATTTATAAAGTTAATTCAATTCTTCTTAAATTGAATTTAAATTTAAAACCGTAGTTTGCTTATACACTGTAATTAAATAACTCTAAAGGTACTTCTGAATATTTGAAGAAAAACCGTAGTTTTCTTATAATTAAATAAGTCTACAGTACTTCTGAAATTTGAAGAAAAACCGTAATTTTCTTATAATTAAATAACTCTAAAGGTACTTCTGAAGTTTTATTTGATTTTGATTTTTGGTGTTTTAATGCCACTTTCAACAATATTTCAGCTATATCATGGCGACCAGTTTTAGTGGTGGAGGAAGCCGGAGTACCCGGAGAGAACCACAGACCATGGGCAAGCAACTGGTAAACTTTATCACTTGCGGCTGCGAGTCGAGTGCACCCTTTTTTGTAATTTACAAAGGCGGGCGCGAACCCACGCCGTATTGGTGATAGGCTTGTATGAGTTGTCAGATCCAACGACCTAACTCATTGAGCCACCTGGTTGAAGTTTGGAGAAGCATGTACTTTTAATAATTGGCAAATGTCAGGGTAGATCTATTCATAATGTAAAATGATATCAACAAAAATTATGAAAGAAATTCGTCCAAATTGATCATGATCAATCCATGATTTTAATAATTATGTGAAAAAGTACATTTTTAATCTGATATGTGAAAAGTACATTTGTAATTTGGTATGTGAAAAAGTACATCTGTAATTTGTGTGCAGAAAAGAGTATATTGGTAATTTGTGTGTGAAAAAGTATATTTGTAATTTGATATGTGAAAAAGTACCTTTGTAATTAGTGTGCAGAAAAAAGTACATTTGTAATTTGTGTGCAGAAAAAAGTACATTTGTAATTTGTGTGCAGAAAAAAGTACATTTGTAATTTGTGTGCAGAAAAAAGTACATTTGTAATTTGTGTGCAGAAAAAAGTACATTTGTAATTTGTGTGCAGAAAAAAGTACATTTGTAATTTGATATGTGAAAAATTATGTTTTGTCATTCAAAGTGTCCTAAGACTTATTTGTTATCCAAGTTTGGGAAAAGCCATATTTCTTTTTATAAATCCAAATATTTTCTTTTTCTTTTTTCAATTTAACAGGGATGATTCTGTATAGAATATAAATGAAAAGTATTTGAAACCATTCACACATCCCTTTTCAAAAATTACATTTTCAACCTGTTCTGATCATGTCCTGCAACTTTCATTTTTTTTTCCACATACAAAAAAAATAAATAAAAAAATAAAAAAATAAAACGGCAGAAAAATCATCTCTGCAATGTTACCGTTCTTAGTTACAAAAAAATGAAAATTCTAACCATTTTACAAGCATACACTGAACAATTACCCTGTAGAAACGAATCATTTAAACATCCCCCCATGGGGTACCCCACTCAGTTTAAATGAAAGAAAATTGAGTGATAATATCATTTAAAATAAGACCCTTAGACCTTACAAATCCATTAAAATGTATTTTTCACCAAGGTGCTGGCCATATTTCTATCTACAGAAATATTTACCTTAGTTGTGATCGGGAGAAGGTAGTTTATCGTCAACCGATATCAGACAACTTATAGACGTAACGTGTTTCTTAATACTAGAACAACAGCTGAGATCATGTAGTCACAAAATCAGATTCATGCCAGAGAAGTCACACCCCTGTTGTTTTTCTTGTTGTTTTTTAAGCCCGCATCTTTTCCTTTTCCTTATATTTTTTTTTATCTTATGACAGTCCTTGAAATGAAAATTTGAATTAACTGGTCCAAATCAAAGATTTTATTTTTATTATGAGTCCTTGAAACGAAAATTTGAATTAACTGGTCCAAATCAAAGATTTATTTTCATTATGACAGTCCTTGAAACGAAAATTTGAATTAACTGGTCCAAATCAAAGATTTTATTTTCATTATGACAGTCCTTGAAACGAAAATTTGAATTAACTGGTCCAAACCCTCAAAGATTTTATTTTTATTATGACAGTCCTTGAAACGAAAATTTGAATTAACTGGTCCAAATCAAAGATTTTATTTTCATTGACAGTCCTTGAAACGAAAATTTGAATTAACTGGTCCAAATCAAAGATTTTATTTTCATTATGACAGTCCTTGAAACGAAAATTTGAATTAACTGGTCCAAATCAAAGATTTTATTTTCATTATGACAGTGT